>JAPMLY010002104.1:0-10000 GCA_026401115.1 Tetraselmis chui
GTCGGAGTCGGCTGTGGGGATGGCTGAAGTAGTTGGTTTTGTTGACGCGGTTGCGACGGAGAGAGTTTCGACCTGGGCTGCTAACTGCTGCACAATCTGTGTTAGCAATTGCAGCTGGTCTGGCTGCTGTTCCGGCGCGTCACCGGGCGCAACGTAGAGGTCAGTAGGCAATACCAGGCGGTCTGCCATTTGGACTGACGGAGTGTGTTTTCGTGCGTCGTGCAGGAGACTCAGTGATCAACACCTTGCGTGGCTAGCAAGAGCCACGATGCCGTTTGCGTGAGCGATAGCTCTCGCAAAAGGCAGAAGGTGGACACACAATCGCTGCTGGTGTGTTATATAGGGTGCGGACATTTTACTGTCCGTGCGCGCTTGGGCGCTTGAACCGTTAGGGAGATGTAGCGTCGGAGGTAACGCATGTAACGGAGGTAACGCCGGTTACTTCGTAATTTAGCCCTGTAATTCAAACCTCTATATTACTAATATGACCAAAAAACCCCTTAACCGAATTGCAGCAGGGTTAGCTGCGGCTTTTTTGCCTATGATGACCGCCAAGTGACTGTGCTGTGACGACGACTGACAACCGCGAAGGCGAAGTTGAAGGCCGTCCCGGTATGGTAGTCAGCATAGTGGCGAGGCCGACAGAATTTTCTCAGGAGTGTTGCCAATATTTCTCAGCCCATAGCCGTGAGGTCTCTATCTCTTACGCCCACTGAGGCTAGTTTGACTATCTGACACCCAGTTTGACGTCGTCGCGGCCGATAGAAATATCCGAACCGTCGTCAAAGTTTTTTTAACCAAACAAGAAACGGGTGGGCCCAAGCTGCTGGCCCGCGTCTATAGGAAGCAGCACCCAGTGGAGGCCACGGCGAGCGTGGCTGAGATCCAGGGCGAGGTCATTCAGGTTGCAATGTCCCAGGAGCGGATACAGTCTAAGGATCTCTTTGAGTACTCTGAACCGGCTAGCTTTTATGGCGTTGGTGTCGTGGAGCCGCTCAACATCCAGGATGTTGATGCGGTTTCGGAACATACAGTAGTTCCCAGCGCAAGCGAGGCGCTGAATACGCAGAGCAGTAGCGGAGCCGTTGGAGCAATAGCAGGGGAGGAACATCCGGCGCGTGAAGTTGTGACGGACGAAGATAATTCATTCTTAGGGCGCTGGATGGGGGTACCGCCGGCAGAACAGGCTGGGTTCGACGACGACGCAGTGATGCTCTCTACGGCTGGAGCTGTGGTCTTCGCGGCGCTCATATTGGTGGGACTGGTTTGGGTGCTTGTTTCTTTGCGTAGCAGGCGACGGGCGTACGTCACTCTTCGGCAGGACCATAAGGATCAGTGCGCAGAGGCACAGCAGGGAGTGCAGCTGGCTCAATTAGACGAGACCGGGCGTAGTGACCCGGAGGGTGCCGCCGTCGTTGCCGGTGACGAGAATAAGGCTGTGAAGCCCGTCATAAGCGGTGGAGCTGCGCTGACCCAGCAGCTGACGGTTTACTGCACCTCCGCTCTCGGAACCGTGAATCGCAGTACCTTGTCACCTGTGGTGTCCTTGGCGAGTTTATCTCCAATGCGACCGAAGGAGGCGATGGAATAGAATAGTTTTAGCGCAACGGGGTCAGCAGCACGAGCCAAACCTTAATGACATGCACAGTGTCTATCTCCTGCGCTCTGGTAGCAGCATGCTGGGCCGTGACGGGCAGTGGTAGCCGCGCGAGGTAGATGAATATATCACGTAGACTATCCGAACCTTATTGTGATGTGCTCTGTGACACATCCCACCGGCGTTTGTATTAACCCGCCGCACTCACCGAAATCAATACTGAGTACGGTGTATGGCGCTTTATTGCCATACTGCCAGCTGTCCCTTGGTGCTAGGCAGCGCCGCGTGAAGAGCTGTTGAACAGCAGCGCAGTCAGCTAAAAGTATCTGTACTCCATTAAACAATAGCAGTGCGAATAACGTGCGGGGGGGATTCGCGACTCCCTGCGAGTGTGTCAGAGCAAACAAAACAAGGTAAAGTAAAGTCAATGGCAAAGGTCGTAGACGCGATAAACACGGTCTGCCAGACTATGCAGAAGGGAAGCCACAACACTTCCCTCGTCATGATAACAAAATACCCATGTAACACTCGCCACATTGGGTATAAATGCGACTGAATTTGCATGACAAACGTTTGGGGCATTTCATGGATCATACGTGGTCATCTACGTCATTGTCGTCAACAAATGAAAAATCCAGAGCTTAATCCAAAGGGAGAAAGGCGCAAGTCAGCACGTTCAGTGCATATCATCAATGCAACACCCTCAGTTCCAATCAGTGTGTCTATCAAGGAAACATCCAAGTTCTTCGGATGTCTTTCTACTTCGAGTTATCAAAAGTAGAAAAGCTGTGGCCAATGTTGTGCATATCAATTCTGCGTACGTCGCATGTTATTTTGGCATGTTATTTATTTGCTTTTCTATTTTTCATCATGCGGACCCGTCGAGTCTTCGCGCGTTATTGTTTCATCCGCCCTACATGATAACGCCTTTGCCTGACACGACGACGAACAACTCTACGCATTTCTACTATTTTCATATATTTTTTAGCGTCTCGTTCACTGAGCTGTGATTGAAACTCGTAAGGCACGCATCAAACACAAAAACACAGCAAGGTGAGTAGGTGACCCCGATATCGAATTATTGCTTACAAGAAGAACCAAATGAGCACGGACAGGGAAAGTGGGAGGGGAAACAAGAGGGCAAGAGTGACAAGAGGATCACGGAATCCAAAGCACAGCAAAAGGAAAGCACTACATTGTGCATAAACCTAGCAGATTAAACTAAGGAAACTCTTAAGCCACGCCGAGAATGCAACACGTGGAGGCGACAAGCGGCGCCTCACGCGCCGCTCGAGGAAGCACGGGGACGCTTGCGGCCCATGGCGCGGGTGAAGAGCGCCGTGGCTGGAGAAGGCATCCCAGCCGAGGAAGAAGCGGCCTCCGTGCCGTTCGCAGCGGCGGACAAACCACGCAAGACGTTGTCCGCGTGAGCAACATGGACGGCGAGAGAGACCTTTCGACGCCAAGAGGCCAACAACTTGCCCACGTGCATCCCTTTAGATGCGGCTGCCTGCTTGGCTAGCTCCGTCAAGAAAGCCGTGGCGTGGCCGCCAAGAGTACCAAATTCCGTGACTGCAAAGGGAATGAAGCGGATGTCGGGGCGACTCCTCAACCCCTCCGAGTACTTCTCGAACTTGGTCTTCTCGGCATGGCGGAGAGCGACTTCGGGTGACGGGGGGCTAGACACGCCGAACAAACCGGAAACCACGGTATCAAGGGCAAGTTTTGAGCCTCGGATGCCGTGATAGTGCAAGACACCCACATCCGCGGGGAGACCGTCGTTGCCGTTGGGGAGTTGAACTAACATCGTGGGATCTGTGAGAACCTCGACGCCAACCCCGAGTGCGCCACGAACCTCGGAGATGATTTCCGCAAGGGCCGTCACTAACCAAGAGTGAGCGGTGTGGACCGAAGCATCTCCGCCGCAACGAGCCAAATGGTCCGCAAAAGCAGTGGCCCACTCATCATCCGACATGTCAACACCCGCCGACGAGAACGCACCCCGCATAGCTTGAACCGAGAGATGGCAAGAAGCACAAGCAGTGGGGGAGCGTACGATACGTGTGACCCCGATACGTGTGCTGAGTATGGATGGAAATACAAGGAGTCGACCCCAGAAATTCCTTACATTATAGCCGGTAATGTAAAGACCGGGAAGGCAATAGTTTTCCGCGGGAAATCCAAAATTTTTCGCAGATTTTTTCACAAATAGCCCGCCCCCGCCCGGAGCGTGTAGCCGTCACTACCTACGCGATGGCTAGCCCACCGACACATTACAACTCTCCGACCCCTCGTTGCCCCCCGCCGCCCACCAGCAGGAGCAAGCCACCGAACCCCCATCTCCTCATGTCCCGAGCCATGCGCGGTCGACTCATGTGCGCGGGTTAATCATTCAATCCACGGTGCTCCCTCCCCTCTTCGGCCAGCCGCAAGCCCCGTTCACGCATACAAACAACAATCTCACCCACACCTCCGGATTTTGGAACTACAACATCATAAACATTTAGCCATTGTTGAAGCCCTCGGCCCCGACTCGATCCACACACACCCTCGACCGAGATAATAGCCACTCCTCCCCGTGAGCTCTCCTCATGGCATAGGCTCCCCCCCCCCCCCCCCCCCCCCCTCCCCTTTGGGATAGGGGGAGAAAGCTATAGCTGCAACCGCTTGCCGTCTATCTAGTTGTTCATCGGGGATTTTATGGCTATTATCAATCCACAATACTGGATATTTGACACATCCCCCCCCCCCCCTTTCTTTACGAATATGCAGTAACGATATACATCATAAGGAAGAATAAATGATAAGGTCTAACACAATTCTTGAAAGATGCAAAATCATAATATCGAAGAATAAATAAGAAGGTCTACCACATTCTTTTAAGGATGCAAAACCATAATATGGCGCTAGTCTCTACGAGGCGCGGCTTGCTCCGCCCGCTGCTCGAGGATGTCAACTATCCAAGACCAGCCAACGCGTACGTGTTGACACGGGCATACTTGGCCTTTGCTCCAATGTCACTCCCCGTGCGGAAGCTTGGGGGGGGGGGGAGCATTAAACTGTAACAATCCTAATGTCCATCCATCCACCCGCCGTTCATCCGCCATCCCTCCCTTCCTTCCTCCCTCCCTCCCTCCCTCCATCCATCCACCCACCTCCTCATCCATCCGCCATTACTAGTCTATTAGTGCATATTATAAATGATTATTTCAAGACCTTGTAATCATTCATTCATCTCCACCGCCGCCGTATGTGCATGCGCGGCTGAGCTTGACTCGGTAGCCCGCGAGCATTCGACTTGGTAGCGGTGAGCGTGCCGCATGTCCGTCAATTCGTGTATGTTTCTTTCTCGGCGCTCACTCCTAGGCTGTGACATTGTGCGGTACTCAGACATACATCTTGAAATTGTCCGCGGTCACTCGCCGTCACCGGCTCCGGTGCGTTTTATTTGTACCATCGCAAGCGTGACCCCTCCCGGGATCTTTTATCCGCCGCTCGACCCGCGGCTGGGTACAACACTACGTACCGTCCCTATTCTCGGTATCCTCAAGATTGTTGGCCGCTACCGCATTCTCCAGCGCGTGGTCATCTCCCTTCAAGGCCCCTGGCATCGGCGCGCGTCTAGGCTGTCATTGTACGTGTAGTGCAAATTCAATACTTCTCTCAGTCCGCCAACTTTATTCTAATCACTACCCGTACTCGGAGCCAGCTATTTGCAAGGTCATCCTTTACTGCTTGGCACACCACTACGGCGCTGTATGACGCACTTTCCATTCGACTCTTGCGGCGACTAAGTACGGATACCAATTAGCATTTTGCTTTTTCGTGAGCGTCTACATCGCAGGCTTCAAGGCTCCCCACTACAAATAACGCGAGGCTAGAGGCGCGAAGGATCGACATCGAGGGGGCCAACACGTCGGCGACGAAACTATCCTCCGTGGCACGCCACAACGCCACCTTGGGTGACGTCCGGTATTGTTCAAGCCACATTACCCCCCCCCCCCCTTCTCCGACCCCGCGTGCTCTGCTTATTCTAGGACGCGACACACATGCCACTTCGGATGGCCGCCGCGGCGACCCGGGCCATGACACGGTCATCGGCGACCTCCACCGCCACCTTTAGGCCGGTCGCCACGCTGTGGGACCGGGTCGTACCCTATGGCCCCCAACCCGGGTGACCTTCCCACATCATCACCTAAGGCTCAAGCGCCTTCCCATGCCTTACGACATGGCAATACCCGGTCTCGGTTTTAACTCCCGCTCCCACAATGCGCTCCCCCGCTCCTCTGAGGTACTTTGGTTGCTCCGCGTCGTTTCCGACCCTTCAAGCGTTGTTCGCCCATTTACATTCTCATGGGATAACATGCACTTCCCCGTCCGACAATTGCCAAGTACTAAATGCCGATCTCCACCTTCTCGCGCCTTTAAACTTGCTATCTTTTTAGACGATGCTTTCGGAGCGGTGGCCTTAGTCTACACCAACATTCTTGTTTCGCCGCAATACTACGCCCTCCCAACCGCCGGCATGCGGTGCTTCGCTTGCGCGGGGTCGGCTGTCTCCGGCGGTGCATCCCCATTCCTTCTCTGTTAGCACTAGCATCCCGTTGCCTAGTACTTATGTACAAGGTAGCTATTTGTCATCCTAGTACTTAGTGTTGTGCTATTAGCGGTACTCTATTCCCTATTAGTGGCGGTCGGCCGGCCTTGCCGGTGCCTTCGCCGGCCGCCATCTCTCTCCTCTCACTTCTCTAGTCACCACAGCCGGCCCCCTTGTGGGGCCGGCACGACCTCCGTGTAACTATCCGTTCCCAACTCTAACAAGTTATGGGCCCTCCACCAAGTTACACTAGAGAAGAGCGTGTGTAAAGCGCTCGGCACCACGCTAGTCCTACCTACTCCCACGTAAAAAAGAGTAGAGCGTGTGTAAAGCGCTCGGCGCCACGCTAGTAATTCATCGTCCAACCGACACCACGCTTCGCCTTCGAGCTAATTGTCCGCGACTGTCCTACCATCTCCCACGTAAAAAGGAGAAGGGCGTGTGTAAAGCGCCCGGCGCAACTCTCGCCCCACCCAACTTCTAGTCTTACCTAGCCTTCAGCCTACCGATGCTCTCGACCGGATATGGGTTTTTAATACCGACCCGCGAAAATTTGGCCCTTGCGTACTTTAATTAGTAATGTTATTGGTTTTTCCCGAGGCAACGCCTCAACGCTCACCTAACTTAGCGAGGAGCTTAACTTTCCCACGGCGAAAGGGGGGAGTCAACACGAGCGCCCGTCTATGCTTGTGCGTGCCTACACGCTCTAAACGGCCTTGTTGGCCTTGGTTCTTCCTCACCGGTCGCTCTCATGCGTCGGCTAAGTCGCCCGTGGACAGTTTTTCCCGCTACATGTCAGAACAGTACATTACGCAGTACATTCGGAACCGCTTATTATCGGTAACTCGCCGGTAGCGGCATGTTCTTGTGAGCGCATGTCGCTACACCTACCCGGCTTGAGACATACGCTACAAGCACTACATCACCTTCGACCAAGATGGCACCTTCCTCGACGTAAGCTAGGACGACGTCAAGACCTCGGCTACCTTGAGGGGTGTGTTAGCACTAGCATCCCGTTGCCTAGTACTTATGTACAAGGTAGCTATTTGTCATCCTAGTACTTAGTGTCATGCTATTAGCGGTACTCTATTCCCAATTAGTGGCGGTCGGCCGGACTTGCCGGTGCCTTCGCCGGCCGCCATCTCTATCCTCTCACTTCTCTAGTCACCACAGCCGGCCCCCTTGCGGGGCCGGCACGACCTCCGTGTAACTACCCGTTCCCAACTCTAACATTCTCCCCCGGCGTCCAATTGTGCCTTGATAATGGGACCAATGGCGGGGAGAACTCCAAAGCCTTCGTCGGGTCCCACCTCCTTTTTTTCCGACATAGTACGTCCTCTAACGTATGCCTCGTCAAGCCGGTCTTCGGGGAGCTTTGTCGGTTGTCTCAAGGGCATAAATGCCCTGTTTTCAGTGTTTAACTCAGCAATGACATGTGTGCTCTCAACATCTGCTGGATCTATCTGCCCCTGCCCCTACTACCGCGCCCGCCGCCTCGCACTGCACTGCCGCCTCTAGTCCTGCTGGCCTTCTGCCGGCGAGAAGGGCGTGCATCCCTGTGAATAGGACAACACAGCATAATGTTTAATGCATATATCCAAGCAAGTTCCATGCCCCAGCAGTGTGCAAGGCATGATGCACACATGCACAAAGCAATGGGTGCACGCACCTGACTGCGGCGGAGCGCGTGGTTCGCGCATATGCTGTGCCTGATGCTCCCGCTGCCCGCGCTGCCGCCGCCTACGCTGCCGCCTCCGCTGCCGTTGCATGCTCCCTCTCTTGCTCTGCCGCCCCACGCCCAGCGACAGCATCTAGTATGGCCTGCCATCAATGCATACCTGGCTGCCGCCTCTGAATCTGCACCAATGGCATCGTTGGGCATATGATCACCAGTGATAAACTCAAACATCACCTGAGCAGCGGCTTTGCCGCAAACGAAGTGCTGGTTGACCACCGTTTCCATGTAGGCAGTGCGCTCAGCCCGAGAGTGGTACAAAGACGTGTCCCGCTTCAGCGCCTCAATGTTCCGCTGGGACGTTGTCACTCCCGCTGCGCGCTCCTCTTTCTCCCACATTGGTGGTAGCCTCCAGATGACGTGCGGGTTGATGCCAGCTCGGCTGCCGCCTTTGGCCCAAGTGTAGTGGAAGAAGGAGTAAGACAGCCCCTCCTTCAGCCTCAGCAGTCACTCGTGACGCCTCTTGGTTGGCAGGTCACCCATGAAGTCGTTGACGTCGATCATCTCGTACGGATCGCTGTCTTCCAGCTTCTTGTTGATAGCAACAAGGTCTTTGGGGATCGTTTGGTGTGCCAGGCGCGCCTCCACCTCGTAGATGGACAGTGCGTTCTCAGGTGTGCGCGATGGCTTCTTCCTCTTGTGCCCAGCTGCAGTCCTGACCTCTTGCCCAGACAGTCGCAGCTCGTACTTGCCCATGACCTTCTGGAAGGCAAGGAACATCTGGCCGAAGCCAGCTCCCCAGCGACCGGCGGTGGTCCACTTGTCCATGCCCACCAGAGCTGCAGTCATGGCCTTGTTGGCCTTGTTGATGTTGCCGCGCTTCGAGAGGTCATTCTTGCTCAGGTTGTCGGGGTCCTTGCAGAACGGCTCCAGCGACATGTCCGGCGATGGGCAGCCTGCGCAGCGATAGCAAGCGGAGTATCAGTATGGTGCCGGGCACGGCAACGCGAAGAGCGGAGAGCGGAGGCAGAAGGCGACAACGGCCTGTCCGACAGCAGGCGGACGACAGCGGAGACTGGCGAGCGACATGGAGCCCGAGCGAGCCACGGCGGTAAAGCATCAGCGGGCTCGAGGGGCTTACCGTTGTTGTGCCTGTCGGTCAAGGCCTTCCATACGGACTTGTCGCACTGCCGGAACGCGTCCGTCATGCCACGGAGAAAACGCTTCCCGATAGTGTCTGCCACGTCCGCAGTCCAACCCAAACGGTGCTGCTCCAAGAATGCCCGCAACTCGTTGAACAACTCAGCCTTAGCGTCCTTGCGGGCGTAGTTTAGCGCGGCGGGGAGCACGGTGGTGTCTAGTTGACCTCGCATCACGCCAAGAAACGGGTTCACGAGGGGCGCCGCCGTTGCCGCCGCCGCAGCAGCATCGACGGGCACTACCTTAAACTTGAAGACAAAGGTGGGCAACGCGTTCATGACGATAGGGATCGGAGTGTCCATGCAAGCGGTGGCGTCGGCCAAGTCCTTGTCGATCCGGGACTTCTTGCCTGAGCATGTCACGGTGTCGGCGTGCTTGAGGCAGTACAACCTCACCTCCGATGCCTCGCGCAGGATCTCCTCCCGGTGTAGGTGCTTTGAGAGCACATAGGCTAGCATGTCGCGGGGCGTGTTCTGCGACAGCCAAAGTTCGGTGCACGGAAGAAGCACGGCGCTCCCCCCGAGCGTGCGGGACTGGTACTCGACCTCCACTGACAACATACGGATTTCCTCCATACTGGACGGCGCCAAGGGGTGGCGGGGGGTGTGTGGGGAGATTGAGGGTTGTGATGCGATGGTGTGCCGATTGCGCTACATGTAGGGTTGAGGAAGCGGCGCGCGGTGTCCGGTGCCGATACAGATACCGTTGACATGCGTGTGCGGGTGAACCGGATTAATACAGTTATCTGCGGCTGCAGTGAGCCCAGCCCGGATATAAGTCGCTCAATACTGTGTTAACTACTGCTGCCCGGTTATGACCCTACCAACAAACTTCAGGGGCTCAGACTAATATTCCCCCCCCCCCCCCCCCCCTCCTTTTTTTCAGAAAAATCGGACCTAAACCGACTTATATTAAATCCGACCGGCCTAAT
>JAPMLY010002104.1:15000-20000 GCA_026401115.1 Tetraselmis chui
ATTGTGGCTTGCCGTGTCTCCGATGTCCACGTTTTTTATTGTCTAGAGCAAATGTCATTTTGTGATATGTGCATTTATGGTTTTGCCCCTAGTATCCGTCATTTTGTTTTTACCCTGCGCCTTCTTTTAGAAAAATGTGCAGAGGTCGCTTGCTCGCATCCCATTATCGCAGCATGAAGTCCTTGTCTCGCGATAGTCTAGGTTTTTCCACAACCCATTCAATCTACCAATCCATTGCATTTCAGTTATTATATAGCCCAATCGACTGCGTACCATGGGCTCTGAAGACATTTGTAGAATTTCAATTCACACAACAGCGAGGTCTACTAATTCGGCGGCGCCGCCGAAAATCTGTCCTTTGTGGAACGTACAATTATGGATTTCAAACTGTTGGCTGAGCGTGCGGTCGGAAATTGAAGCGGCGGTGGCTTTGGAATGAAAGCGCTGTTGCATTTTTTGGGGAAGAATGCAAAATAATCGAGAGAACCGAGAGCACATTCCTAGTACGTTTATTTTTCTGATTTATTATTTATCTTGGCTCCATATGGAGAAGGGACTTTTTGTAGGGTTTTCATGGTTTGTGGTGGGGCGCAGGCTGGAGGAGTTGGCGGGGATGGGGGAAGTGGAGGGAGCGGCGGAGGTGTTTGCGCCGCGGGTGCAGTCAGTGACGCCGCCGCACGGGCCCCGCGAGGGCGGCACAGTCCTTCTCATTCGGGGCACCGGCTTTGGGAGCCGACGGGACGAAATTGCGGCCATGATCGGTGGGTGAAGCTGCCTGTCACCTCCCTCCTAAGGCGTTGTTGATCATCTGGTTGGCACAGGAATGACAAAATTTGTCATGTGCCGAATTCTGGTAAATTAAAATTATTTTCAGTCAACTGTGGTATGACAGGGAAATGTAGAAAAGCTAGAAAAAAAACTTCTTTCTTCAGCGGTGAATGCACCGTATTTTTATCTTCAGGGTGGAAACTATGTGAGAGTGGAGACAGGTAGTCCGGAAACATTTTGAGTTTTCGGATAGCAAAGTGAAGAGTTTGCGTTTGATTGATTCATATATCTGTTTTGTAGACGACGATGTGTCAAACTTTGCAATACTACACGATTAATAAAGAACGTGATCTGAAAATATTTGGGCATGAGTTTCGGCGGTGTTATGTAAATATTTACTATCAGATAACACATATGAACGAGCACAACATTGCGCAGATTTCCTTCCATATACACGAATGGAATGGAACTAATTTTTTGGACGCGCACAACACGCTACTTTTCACATGCTTAACTTCCGAGTCGTCTGAACTGCCTGTCAATTAGTAACGCAAGGTGGATGGGCCGGGACGCGCAGTGTTTATATCCAACCATAGGGTCACATGGGCTGCAATGTATGCAAATCTTTTGAATATGGAAAGTAGCCGTTGCATTGTTTTACTGAGCACATTTTTACTATAAACTATTTTATGTGTGCTGGATTTATTCATTTTCTGACAACGAGGGCGGGATGAGACTTAACGCACACCCTTTTATCCGTTTAGCGGGAGGGTGTATTGGAAGGGGTTCACAATGATGGGGGAAGGGGTTGGTTTCCGACGGCATGTGCGTCTATCTGCAGGCGGCGTGCCGTGTGAGGAGACGCGCTGGCTCAGCACAGAGGCTGTGAGCTGCCTCTCTCCGGCGGGTGAGGGCATCAACCTGCCTGTGGACCTCGTCCGCTGTAGCTGCAATGGTGCAGCTGGGCCCCAGGTGACCTCAACCTCTGGCACCAGACATATTCTTTCACGTATGTATACCTTGAAGCACACGTAAACATAGATAGGACATACAAAAATCTGTATTCACAAACATATAACTAAACGCGAATACACTCACGAAACACACACAGGCATGTACAGTTACACGTTTACACGGCACTGACACGCAGGAAAAAAACATACGCCTACTAGACCCCCCCCCCCCCCCCCCCCACCCCCCCCCCCCCCCCCCCCCACCACACACACACACACACACACACCCCCACACATATACCCACACACATGCTAACGCACGCACACTCACAAAAACACATATATATATACAGACATAGACACACATTCTTAATCAGCACACACCTAGTAAACGCATACACGCGTACGGTTCATGCCTGTTTTCGATTCGTGTCGTTCTTTTCCGTAAATTGTTTTATCCTACATCTTACTTCAGCAATGAGGAATGGACGCAGTGTAGAGTCTAGGGAAGGCCCTGAGGTGGTCATTTTGGCCCGCTTCCTTACATCGGTCGTGTCGTTCGTTGGCGTGGCTACCTCTGTTCTTAAGGATGGCGAGTCAAGGGACGGCGGGGAAGGGGAAGGGGGAGAGTCAGTGCTCTTTTCTTACAATGAAGACGCGCTGAAGGGAATTATGAACGATGTCCGTCTCGACACCAGGTGTGCGCGGCACAAGCCCCTCTCCCATCCCCCATCCCCCAACACAAACACACACACACACACACACACACACACACACACGCGCGCGCGCGCGCGCACAAAACGGCACTCACACGCACATGTATACATTAAGGCACATACAAACAAACGCACACATGCCCCCACACACGCACAAAACGGTAAACTCACACGCACATACGCACTACAACGCACACACGATACACATAAGACACAGAGCCATGTGTGTGTGATTGTGCGTGTGAATGTGGCTCTGTGTGTGTGAGTGCGCGCACGCTTGCGCACGGGTTTGCATGTGTGTGTGTGCGTGAGTGTGCGTGTATGTGTGTGTGTGTGTGTGTGTGTGCATGTATATGCATGTGTGTGTGTAGGTGTGTATGTGTGTGTGTGTGTGTGTGTGTGTGTGTGTGTGTGTGTGTGTGTGTGTGTGTGTGTGTGTGTGTGTGTGAGAGTGTGTGTGTGTGTTGTAAATTATATAACTGAGTTCCCTTGTCGCCCAACAGACCACCCGGTCTGCCAACTGCCATGAGCCGCAGTCAGCTGTTGGGCAGTGCGGCGGGTGCGGCGTTCGAGGTGCAATTCTTTGACTACCGTGTAGGCGCCGAGGACTTCTACGCATTGCTTCCCTACATGGCGCAGGGTGAGTCTCAGCCTCCCCTCTCCCGACAGAAAATTGACACAAATGTGGGAAAAGAAGTAACGCATGCGAACTCAAACGGATTTTTTCAATATATACAATAGAAAGAAAGTTTGTGTATCAAAATAATCGATATTTAGATCTTGCGACGGTTTTGGTAGTGAAGGAATTAATTGATAGTTTTACACAAGTGGGATTGTAGCTCATTAGTGTGAACCCATTTCTCACCCCCAACAATTCCACTATTTTTTATCTTTTATAGAGCCACTGAGTGAGGGGCTGAGTGTATTCGTCACTTTCATGCCCTCATTCGCTTTTGCATTCGATTGTGAGTCGTTTGATTTCGGCTTGAAATGTTTGTGTTTTTTAAGATGATGAAAATGCTAATATTGTGTTGTTGTATTGGTGATAAGTGCTCCCGGAGGAGGACAAGCACCCTCAGCACGACACCTGCGCGGTGGTGGGCCGCAGTGGCAGTCTGCTCGGCTCCCGTCTCGGCGCCACCATCGACAAACACTCCGCCGTGTTCCGCTCCGACAACAGTCCGACGGCCTTCAAGTACGCTGCCGATGTGGGGAAGCGAACGCGGTATCAGGTCTGACCTTTCCGCACCGCCCCCTTCCCTCTCAGAATACGACGGGGAGATATCTGTGTGACTTTTGCAGCGAAGAGCTTTGCGCTGCCGTGAAATGGTTCAGGGTGAAATCCTCATTATGAAGTATGTGGATAATGGTCTATTGATTTGTCGAATGTCAAAATATAAATAGATTAAGAGGATTATGTGGTAATTTTGCCAAGTGAAACTAAAGAGTTTGAAATATGAAATTTGCGCATATTCACAAATAAAGGAAAAAAAACAAGAAAACAGAAATTGAGCATTTGTCACAAGATAACGGAACAGTGATTGCGACCAACGAAGTTATTTTTTGTGTGGGAATTGAAACTCCGCATACCTAAGAATGCTTTCCCGCGTGAATGACCCTAACTGGCGACGATAAAACCAACGCGTAGGCTAGAATAACACGAATCCATGCAAAGTGCAAAATTTGTCGTTTTATCACTGGAGATATAAATCGATGTCAACAAGTCAGATGAACGTGAAAATAACTTTAAGCAAGAAATCGCACCTACGAATTGCAGAGCAGTTAGGTTTTCGAGAAAAGGACACTTGTCAAAATGTTTTTAGGGCACAAAGAATCTGAAAACTTTTCCCCCATTTACTCTGCCATCCGCTCAGGTGCTCAACGGGCACTGGGCCACCACTCTGCTCAACCTGCCCACGTCGGCAAATGAGGAGCAGCTGCCGCGGGTGACGCGCTGGTGGATTGACGTCGCGGCGGTGGTGCTGTGGTCAGACACAAGTCAGAGGGCCTACACCACCCTGCGCAACATCTACCCCAAGTAAACCCCTTAAACCCTAAGACCTTCTGGCCTGCAGCGTGCTGTAAAGCCCACTTCAGTTGGGATGGCCCTCCGAAAAATACGCCACAAATAAGTACACCCGAGCCGAATTCAATTTGTTTCAGTATCGCCACATTTTTCAGTTTTTTCATGTATTTTCTGATTTGCGCCGTCCCAAGTCAAGGGTAAGGCCTGTCTGCTTGCATTTTTCAATCAACAGCAGCTTCACTTGCTCAAAGCGTTTACAGATGCGACTCATAATAAAGTGACACAATCGTTTTTGAAATGGCTCATAAATAATACGAATTTGTTTGTTGCGTGTACATGGCTCATTAAAACTGCAGAAAGTTTCTGCTGTTGTCTTTGAAAGAATATGACTGCTGTAAGAGAACTGACGCACGCGCTCGTGTTGCCCTGTGTGCTCTCTTTGTTACTTTATCGTAGCGCTGCTGTTTTATTTTTGAGCCGAGAGCTCGTGACTCTGGCGGAGGCGCTGCTGCGGCTGATGCAGGCGCAGATCGAGCG
>JAPMLY010002104.1:25000-27637 GCA_026401115.1 Tetraselmis chui
TAACTACGAAAATATGGAAAGTAAAGGCAGAATTCAATCGTACCCGTATGTACGGATGCCAGGTACACGCAAAATATTACTTGTAAATGATGTTTTGAGCTGCTTACAAAATAAATAAGTGCCCATGAAAAATAAATCTATTATACTATTATAGTTTTTTACAAGAAAAATCATTTGAGACCACCAAGCAAAAAGAAGAAAAGAGGGAAAACCAAAAAACCTACTAAGCCCGAGGAAAAGGAAGGCACTGCCACAGCATCGGCACTGCCCTCTATTATTTTATCATGAATGAGGCGTGCATGGATGGATACGTTCAGACGTGTTACGGGCGCTCGTAAGTTGTGATATTATCTTAACGTACGTAAATTTGAAAAAATTCACAAGGAAAAGCAGCGGAGGCCACCAAGCAAAATAAACGTACGTAAATTCAACTGAAGATGTACCCTGAATTATTAAGGAAAGACCTGATACGATGCGTACATGTACCATTAAAGTACCCTTACTTGCGGCATATGTTACGTTCATGATGATCTCATAAAAGATCAGAAAAGAGGAAAAAACCTCAGCCCGATGGAGGAACAGGAAGGCATGCCACAGCATCAGCACTGCCCGCATGCAAAGCATCGTAGAGATCTCACAAAAAAATTGTGTTTTAGAAAAAAAACGGCAGTGGAAACACCAAGCGAAAAGCAGCAAGGATGGAATAAAAAACCCCAAAGGCCTAAAAGCCCGGGCAATGTTCATGTTGATCTGAAATGGCTGATCATTCGAGGAATTCGTCGCCATTGCTGATGTTGACGCAGTGCTGAAGCTGTGGCATGCATTCTTGTTTCTCGGGCTAAGGTTTTTTTTTTTTTACCTCCTTTTTGCTTGGTAGTCTCCTGTGATTTTTCTTGTAGAACAATTATTGTTTCAATTCGTCGCCATTGCGATGAATGATTCGTTATTCTCAGTATACGTGTACAGGTACCACGTACCCTGTAATTATCCAACACACAATCCGTACAAACTCTATCCCGTGCGACTGAGCAAGAATTATTGGTACCCTGTATTCATCGAGGTACGAGTACCCTGCGACGTCAACTTTGGATGCTACTGTTGCTGCACATTGCCTCAATTACGTTCGTCTGGCCAGCCAACCTGCTTTACTTAACTCTACTTTAGCAGCAATATCACGATCTATGGCTATTTGGTATTTCATTCTATTACAGTATGTGTTATTGTGGGCTACTATGGTAGGGATTTAATGCAGTGAGACCATGGGTAAGGATACTTTTAATTGCAATTGAGGCAAAATATTCTTACTTGCAAATAATTCGTTTCAATTGGATTGAACGAGGGCCATTAACGCTTCAAGATGGTGGTATTTCACTGATTTTATTGTAATTAAGTTTTGCAATGAATGATGTTAATATATTCTGCGACCGGTTACACGTACTTCCGGATTTGCGCTAGAAATAACATTTTTTTTCATCGTTATTGCTCTTCGGTGAACTTTGCCACCATCCGCGGAAGATATGATCTTTAAATTGCTTACAATCAGAGATTATTAAAGAGGAGTACCGGTTGGATGAGATCGATTTAATAATAACGATATTATCTGTCAACGGCTGTTTTGTTTGATATCATTTTAGATTTGTTGATTTTTTCGGTAAACGAAAAAAATATTCAAAATAAGCTCACTACTCGAAATAATAAAATGCAATACGCCTTTGCTTGCTATCAATGGATTAAATCGAGGAGCAGGTATCCCACTACTTACAATTATGTTTCGGAATCGATTACAATCGATGTACAAGCCCACAAGCCCAGCTAAAAGGGAGAATATCACGAACTAGTTACAATCGCTTTCTATCGATCCATCCTCATTATTCTTGCCTTACTTCATCTTGCATCTAAATCGTGCTTGTGGCGGCCGCTTCAGATTGGAACGCTACCCATATTCTACGCGATCCCGCACACGCTCATCGACCAAGCATGCGTAGACCCGGACTCGGCACATGCGCCCTCATCGGCAACTCAGGTATCTTCTCGCCCGACGCCCCCCCCCCCCCCCCCCCCCCCCCCCCCCCCCCCGCACAATTTGTCAAATGCAATCTCCATATTTTGAATATCGCAATAATACATTTCATGGTCGATGGCAACGGCATAAGGTTGGGATTCAAGT
This sequence comes from Tetraselmis chui, assembly GCA_026401115.1. Classification (NCBI taxonomy): domain Eukaryota; kingdom Viridiplantae; phylum Chlorophyta; class Chlorodendrophyceae; order Chlorodendrales; family Chlorodendraceae; genus Tetraselmis; species Tetraselmis chui. Next base: position 27,168 of record JAPMLY010002104.1, read on the forward strand.
AGTGTTCGATGTTGAGGCTCTGCTATATTCAAGCCAAACATGAATAGCTAGTCAGTATGTTTGGGCGAGAGGGGCTTACAACCAACAGCCGCCGTTGCGATATATAGGTTATCCCTACTTCGCCATCGGTTTCTTATTTCTACGATGTTGGTTACAATTGGGACTCCAAAGGGACGCCTTATTAAGCTCCCGCGGCTTTTTCTCTGTTCGGGCGGTTTTATACTTACTCCCCCCTCTCGCAGATTTCGGCTAGATTTGACCCCGTCAACAGACGATGGAATTTTCTTAGCCTTACGTTCGCGGGATTAAAACATATCGTTTTATGTCGTCATTACATATTTTGTTCTGTTGTTGTCTTGATCGAAGAACGGACCAATGAACACCCCCTCGTTTGTCTGTGTAGGTACGCTACTCGCGCACCAATACGGCGCCGAAATTGACGACCACGATGTCGTGTACCGCTTCAATCA
>JAPMLY010002105.1:0-48829 GCA_026401115.1 Tetraselmis chui
ACGGGAGGGAGAGGGGCGCTGGGCCCAACGACGGATGAAACATGAGAAACGGTGCTATGACATCGCACGCGCTCCCGATAAAAAGGATAATAAAATTGTCTTTCAATATGCACCGGTTACCGCCGATTGTTGTCTTTGTTTCAAACACGTCGTCGCTTATATATTCCTTCCTCTCCGGGCCGGGGGGAGGGGGGGGAGGGAGACAGCCACACACAAAAACTAGCCCTCCTACCGCCGCGCTGAAAGTTTTCCCGATTAATTTCCCGGCTTTTCTGTGCTAATACCCGGGTACAAGTCTAGAAAATCAGCCAGTGACCGTACCCTCCACCCAACGTTTGCGCGTCCATTGACCACCCTTGCTTCGAGTGCGAGCATCCGCGCTTATCCGGGTTCACACTCTCTAATATTAGGTGTGCCTACCGATAGTCCCTAGCGGTGGAGTAGTGCACGGTCGCAATGGCCGGATCCAAAAGGCCGCAGGGGTACGGAAATTATTCAAACTCTCCGTACCGGGTTTTCCGGCGGCGGTTGTCCCCACGAACACCCCGCCGCCATACCTCGCCGCTCCTCCGGTCTCGATAGTCCTCATTACTGTGGGTGTCATGCTGCCCCGTTTCGGCCGGCTCAACGTCAACATGATGGTCGACGTCGAGCCAGCGTCATACCCTAGGGTTGCTTCCCGGCTTTCCGCCGCCAGCTCCAACACCCGCCGACCCGCGTCCCACCGCTAGTCCGTCCGTACCCTCCTCGCCACCACACACTCATGAAGATACATGCCCCAACCCCCCCAAATGTGACTGTATCTTAGTACATGTAGTATCTAGTCTTAAAAAAAACATATATATCGGACGGGCCGAGCGGGAGATCTTCACCACGCACACCACGCCATTTTGACTAGCCTCCGCGGCATGTACCTTTTTAGGTGTTAAGAGCGTGGTACGGGTTTATGACCTCCTTGTCACGTGCGTCTCTCACATTCTTTCTCACTGCATACGAGGACATGATACGATGTACATCATTAAGAAACCGCACATAATCCAATGAAGTCATGTGACCATCTCATACGTTGTTGATATGACTTACCCGCAGAGCCTCGAAAATCAAAAAGGCCACGCCTCCGCCGTTGGACTCTTCGCTCGTGGCATCTCGGCAGCGCTGCTTGATCGCCATGGCGGCGCCCCATCCACCCCAGTGGATAGCCTTACGGAAGACCATGAGAAAATCCGTGGCTAAGGCTGTGCCTCAAGCTCGATGTTGTGTGACAGTAGATTGGGCGAGCGAGAAGTTGGCGGAGGACTTGGTAGAGTACGTAGACGCTTTCAACGACGACCCCGACGAGGCAGCGGAGCGCGAACCATGGAAAAGGTCATACGGGCCGAGTGAGTGGAAAAACACGAAGACAACAAAGTTTGGCGGGGAAGTCAAGACACGGGTGAGGAGCTGGCAATTCAATTTGATGAGGTGAGCTCCCTATATAAGTGGTGTTACTGACGACATAATTTTTACATCGATCTGCTTATTTTCTCGCTTGCCCGTATGGGTCTCCTCCTTCGATCTTGACCTGCGCGCTGACCCTTACTCGCTCCAGCAATATATGACTTGTGGCTATTTGTATATTTTTTCGTTACTCTCTGCCTACCTCTACAAGAACTACTCATCTTATCGTTGTTGTTGGGTTTATAGGGAAGTCGGAAAGCTTGCGAGCTTCCAGGACCTTTCATACGGGAAGAAACGGGGGTTCAGGAACATCGTGTAAGTTTTCCCGCTCAAAGTTTTGGTAGGATAGTTCCCGCGCTTTGATTGCAACATATGCCTCAAGCGAACATGAGCCGACATAGCGTCTCTGTGCTGATAATCGCAGGTTCTTGCCTTACCCTGAAGAATGCCCGAAGGATAAGAGGGGGGCTATATCGATGATGCTCCCGCCTGTGACGTTGGAGCTGCACGAGACAACATACGTCCGGTCTGGTTCGACGGACTACAGGCTTTCGGCGATTTTCTCGACCGCCACCATAATGGCGGTCGAGAACGCCCCGCTGGTCTACGCGGCGAATAACCAGCCAATGCCCTCGGAGGAGACGTGGTTCTATGGTGGTCGGTGGGCGCTTCTTCCACCGTACTCGAACTGGGAGGTAAGAGGTACCCCCCGTCCTAACACCCCGACCGTCATACAACCGCTAGCGGCTAGTTGGCGTGATGCATCGTGCGGAATATGTTGTCACCATTGTGCTGAATTGGTGCCTTTCAAAGCTCATTGAAGTTCGAGTCAATTCCATGCAGGCATACGTGAAACAATTGTTGAAGAACCTTGTGCTTCACGAGGAGATAAAGCGTTTTTTCCGGAAGCCAATAAGGAGGGCAGTTGCATCCTGGGTAATTCCCGAGTTGCAGTTCGTGCCTGAGCGCGCCGGCTACAAGCGAGAGCACCCGAAGCTGACTTACAACAGAACAGGTCGGTTCCCTTTACTTTTATAACAAAAAAACAGTTGCTGCTACTTGTGTTTTGCGATTTATATTCCTGCTGTTTGTATAATGTTGTAACTACAGTTTTATTGGCCATCATAAGTTTTAGCTGAGCGTGTCGGTCCCATGATACCCTTTATTTATAAGAAAGATAGTTGCTGTTGCATGTGGTTTATGATTGTGATCTTGTTTACTCTATAATGTTGTTTTATTATATTTTGGATATCAATACATCACAGTTTTTATATGTTGTGATATATAGGCATCCACGGCGCCCGGGATGCTGCTGCGCGCGAGGAGCGAGCCCTTGCGCGCAGGCTAGGGGTAAGAGGCAATGCCTCTCATGAGGCGCCTCGCGTGGGGACCGGGCAGGATGTGGGTGCTACGTCTTTGCCTTGGAGGGTTGGGGGGGGCTACGCAACAGAGCCGCCGGTTGAGGATGCAGTCATCTCCTCCTGCGATTCTCAAGGTGAGTTAAAGGAAGAGGATGACATAGTGGTTGGACCGGTGGGGTCAGAACCTGCAGCAGAGGCACTGGGGGGCAGGGCGGGGAAGGAGCCAATGCATGTAGACGGAGGCGGGTCATGTCTGGTGGGCGCGCCGCAGGTTGGGGCAGGTACCGTGCAGCATGTCGCCCCGGCAGATAATGGGGGGATGCCCACTGTTGGAGTGCGTACAGCATCGAGGGTGCATGCGCAGCGGCGCAATAAGCCTCCCTCGGCAATGTCAGCAGGGGCACGGATGCTGCACGCTCTAGGGCGGGGAGCGGAGGTAGAACGTATTAAGGCGGCACTTAAACGTTATAGACAGGATCCAAATCGTATGGCGCAAAACAAGGCTCGGCGACTAGAGGACTTGAAAACTCGCGGCGCTAGATTAGTAAAACTAGTTATAGATGACCTTACCAAGTGAACATGTTATGGCGTCATTAGCAACATTTAACATGTAATAATATTTCGATCACACAGTGTGTGATTTACAGAGTCGGTAATGACACCTGTTGAAATGATTAGCGCTCATCATTTGCAGCATATTACAATCGCCGTGTTAATATTCTTAAAGTTTGGCAAGGTAATGCACACAGCTATGGTGCAAAGCTAGGTCCCCCCAACAAGTCTGGGGCCTCTTCCTCACTGTCTGAATCAGGTGAGCCGCGGTCATGGCCATTCCACTGGGTGTCTGGTGAGGCGCGGTCGTCTTCAGGCAGCAACGCTTTCTCCGCGATAAGACCTCGGCGAAGGCTTTCTTCGTGGTCTGCCGGTAGGTTGTCGAAGTAGTCCTTACACCCCTGAATCATGGCTGCATTCCTTGCAGCACATGCCTTGCTGCGACCATCTCTGAGCTGACGGGGCGCCCTATAGTTCTGAGGGTGACCCTTTTCAGCAACGAGATCTTGATAGGTCCGCACTTTGCACAGGACTTGTTCTGCCAAGGTCTCCTCATGCCTGTCACTGCGTTTCAGCGCGACGTGGCGCGTCTTTTGGTGGATCGCCTCAACACCTTGGCTACAAAACTTGTCAAGGGAGCCATGCAGCTGGATCAGCTCGTGACAGTGACACTGCATGATGTGCATGTACACTGTCACGTGTTCATGGCCGCATCGCATCAAGTAGGCTGACATAAACATCTCGGCATACTTCTTCACCTCCGCAGCATGGGCGTCCCGCGACGGCTGATCGTCCTCGCAGCCACTCCCAATCAAGTGATTCCAATAGGAGAACGTGCGCCACAGGTGCTTCGACCATTGGCACAACGCACTGCCTTGGTCCTCGAACACTTGGTTCATGAGCTCCTCGTGGAAGTCCATCAGGGTCGAGCAGATCTCCCATGGCCATGACTCCGCTGACAAAGACGAACCGCCCTTGGACCTTGCGCGCCGCTGGCCAGGCTGAATCCCAGCGTTGAGCTTGATTTTCATCTCGTCCTGAACCCAAAGCACTACCTGTACAAAGACAAATTATGTCGTCAATAAGACTACTTATCATAATTAGATAAAGCTCGATAAAGGTATTGATATAAAAACATGAACGAAATGTAACCAACTAACGACATGTCTCACCTCATCCAACTGCTCAGCATCCATGTTTTGAGTCACCGTCCACTTAAAAAGCTGAGGAACGATGCGCAACCTGCAGTGCAAAATGTCGAACACGTAGTGCATGATCGGCAGGTCAAGCATGGGCCTTAACATGGTGCCGAAATGCTGTTAATTGACCTTAGTTCTCGCCGCGACGCCGTAGTCGTCAGGCCCGGGTTTGGCCTTGCGTGGTAGGGGCAGTCTGTTGAGCTCTCTGTGGCCATGTCCTATGGACTTGCTGCATCCCGGACAGACGTAAGATGCGCAGCCCTCACCATCAGCACATCCGGAGGCGCTAGCAGTCTGCTGGTCGGTGCTCTACTCGAAGGGGGTGTGAGCTAGCTGGATTTGCTCTGCAAGCGTTCTTGGTTCCATGTGGTCCACCGTATCTGACCCCACAGTCTCAAAGCGCTCGGAAGATTTTAAATGCAGAAGAGCCTTCATTATCTTACAGTAGATGCATGGAAAGCTGCTAGAGCATCCATTAAGCCCTATGATACTGTTCAAGAACTTCAAGTCGCCTGTCAAGGATGAACACAAGATAGTACTTTTATCATATGCAATAAGAAAAACAAAATAGGCATTTAAAAATGCATAAAATAATGCATATGATATTGATATAAACGCATATAATAAATCGACAGCAAACACACGTTAACAGACAAATTCAAATAAACTGACAATTTAGAAACATGCAAGAGACGTCATAATGTAATTATTTCCACCGTAACTAACACGAAATGACACGGGCATTCCTTAGAAAGTTTAATCTCAAACACACGACGATCGAACAGCAAGATGAATTATTTGCATATAATGCGAAACATACATTTGATAATGCAGATAATAAATCGACAGCAAACACACGTTAAGAAACAACATAAGCCAGCTTACCTCCAAAAGTCACTTCAAACGTGTACTTCACGCCATCTACCTCTAGTCCTTCCTCAGACAACAGCCACGAAACCACACCCGCCAGCTGCGGTACCTTCTCCTGGATCTCCTTGTACTTGTCGCCCCCCAGGAAAAACCCCAAAATAGTGCAGTTCTCGACGCTGTTGACTCCGCACCGATACAAAATCTCCTGCACAGCGGCGCCCGCATCACCACCTGAGTTGTTGTAGATTGTCTTCAAGACCAGGGATGTCCCCTGCACTTTGTTCTTCTTGTAGATGCCACAGGCGTCCCCGAGAAGCTCAAGTTGCACCTGGTTATCGGTCCCAAGAATAATGAAGTCCCGCCCGTTCTGAACTAGCCAGCGAATACGCGACGTCAATAGAACTTTCGCGTCACTCATGGCGGCTTTAGAAATTCCTTTTTCTACGCCAAGGCCTGCCATCAGGCCCCCCACCCGCCCTCCGATGAGTCTTAGGGAGCCAAGCTTAGGGAAGCCTGCGCCGTACGGCATCTTGCTCTCACCAACCGTTGGTCCCCCTGAACACAACTGAGGAGGTTCACGACCTTTTGGTAGCCTCGAGTGCTCATGTCCGAGTGAATTAACACTTCGGCAGAAACCTCGTCGTAGTGGCTAGAAATAATGTTAACGATGCCCTCCTCGATCTTGCGCATGACGCTCCCCCTCAGCATATCGTCCAGGTCGAAGTTATCAACGTGTTTGCGCAAAAACGCCCCGATGACCTTCGTAGGGTACGCCGCCTTGCTAGGCTTAGCGGGCTCCTCTCCACCCCCCTCGCCCATGGCCTTGCTGCAATTCAACCAATCGGGGCCAAAATGTTCCGTGAAGTACTCCGTCAATTTGTTGACGTCCGTGGCCAACGTCCAGCGGCTCGGGTTGTCGTAGTTGATCCTCCGCCGAACGACGCGCGATGACGACTGTAGGGCCCTCTGAGCAGCGTCCAGCTGTCCGCGGAGGGATTCAACTGTCTCCGCCAGCTGATCAGCCCGGTCATTGGCTGTCTTGGCTGCTTTTGTACTTGCGACGAGCCGCTGCTTGTGGGACTCTTGCACCTCCTTCAAGTAGTGCCGCTGACCAGCGAGCGACGCCTTCAAACGTCCCCGCTCGAGTTTAAGGTCCACAACCTCTTTCCTCAAGTCATTTACAAGCGAATTCAAGGCGACCCCCTCCGTCACCATCAACTTCAATAATTGCTCATCTATGCAGAGCTGCGGAGCCGCTGTGACAGCTGAAGGTGCGCGTCCGTCTTGAGGCTGCCCGTTTGTGGCAACCTCCGGGTCTACACGGCTAGTAGGCGCGACACCAGTAGCATGCGCTAAAGGCATACGGTCGACGGTCCGCATGGGGTTGAAGGCTTCATTGACACCGTTCGGCGAGCAAGCATCTGTAGCGATGGCAGTTCAAAATATTTGTATTCACGACTCGCAGATGTCACTCGACATATTCAAAAAACTAACAACGACCGATGGATCGCAGTAGTATCCACGTCAACCGCGCCCCGTAACGCAATTAATCGATCGACTGCTATTCAACAATCAACGTGCTTACCGTTATGGTCTTCTGGTCTGTGCCTTTTCGCACCGCGTGTCGAGTGACTGTCGTTGCTGCCGCTGCCATCCATCTTGAATAGCGGCGGCGCGGGGCGATCCAACCTCCATGCAGGACATATTAGTGAAAAGTCTTAGATATCGATTTTAATGAGCTAGTTTGGCCTGAGCTTTATCAATGACTCGCACGTAGGAAGGTGCTAAGTTTGAAGTTCGGGATGGGGAATACCTGCTGCCGGCGACCGATGAATTGACGAGCGTTCGACAAGCCGCGCGCGCTTTAAATGGTAAAATGCGCAATGCAAGGTCAGTAGCGCTGTCTAGAAATCCAACAGGTCCACCGAGCGCGCTGGTCAGGACGCGCGACTATAGCAGATGGCGATCCAACCACCTGAGGACATTTGGATAAAAATATCTTATAAACATCTTATAAGATATACAAATTCGGTAATGTCCGCCTATATGATTCGTAATAAATATATAATGGATTTCGTATGAACGTCAGGATGGGGACCACTTGATGCCGCGCGACGATCGACGAAGAGTCGGGCGTTCGACTGGACGCACACGTCTCAGGTAATGACAGAATATGCGCACTTCAAGTTCATTCGCGGTGTCTATAATTCAAATTTTCGACTGTACGCGCTGGTCAAGACGCGCCACGAGAGCAGATGGCGCCGCTCACTGTGTCCGGTGGACTTCATCGCCGTGTAATTCCTGCGTGTTGTCGCTGAAAGCATTTACTCTACGCTACTTACTTTGATGATAGTAGTAGACCTCAAAATGCCAGCTTAATGTGGCGGGCAATGCTCAGTTGCGTCCTTTCGTTTTCTTTTTGTAGTCTCGTACAGTGTCTATACTGAGAAGCCGCCATGCGTACTCTGCCAGCCTGGCAATACGTGCGAGACGTGAATGTCCTTGTCATGAAAATGAAACGGGGTCACATTTGTATTCTTTACAAATCTACGGATGAATATCTCTTCAAATATTTTGTGAAACTGTACTGGATGGTCAACGTCCATTTTCTTCTTCTGTCGGTATGTACAGGGGGGCCTGTATCCCAGACGGCGCTGTGGGTCGGGAATCTCACACTTTTGGTGCCCCTGAAAGCGTGGTGTTGGCGCCGGTAGCGTACAAAAGTACTTTTCTCAAAAGCCCTCCGTACATGGCTTCCCGACACCTGCGAATCGCGCGGATCGAACTGTCGGGCCTCTTATCTCCGTGCCAAAGCTGGCACGGCTACGGGGTTTCCATCGCCCACCATGGGGAAGTGAGGGGATGCGAGCGCACCCCCCTCGGGGCCGCCGCCGCTGCGTCGCCGGTGGGTGCCGTTTTGCGCCGAGTGTATACACTTCCGGGGGGAGGAGCACGGAAACGGTTGCAGTGGACGACAACTACGACGAAAGCACGTAGCTGCTATATAATCAAGCGATGTCGATCTAAAGACTATTGACCGCCTCTAGATAACTCTTTACGGAAGATTTTCGGATTTGGACGCCCGTATCCATGATCCTATCCCCCAAATAGGGGTGGGTGAAGCCGTTCAACAAAGGCGTTGGGGCAAGGGATGGAGAAACATGACAAGCGCGGAGCTATGAGCGCTAGCTTATTAGTTTGCCCCCCCCCCCCCCCCCCCCCCCCCCCCCCCCCCCCCCCCCCCCCCCCCCCCCCCCCCCAAGGCCCCCCCACACACACACAAGCCTCGGCGAGAACAAGTGACAGCGGACCAAAGCCAGGTGGATCGTTGGAGCAACAATGACGTGGGGGCGGAGTGACCAAGAATCGGAGGAGGGATCGGCTAACGAGTAGGCGGTTTTGTTTTCGCACCTGGGATGTGGGACTGGCACGTAAACTCGCACCGGCACGACCGCACGAGTAGCAGACGGTTATACTTAGCCAGCCCCCCGGCCCAATTTTCCGGCGCGACTGCCGCCAAAACTACGCATAAGCTATTAAACATTATGGTTGAACGCAACTTGCCCTTGGCATGTGCGCATATGAGTGATACGTCTACATACGCGATTTTGGGCGTCTCCCCTACGCCGGCATGCCCAACACCTCCTCCCTCCGTAACCTATATGCATCACGAGTTTGCATGACCGTCACACGATCATTCATGTTGCGGCGCTTTGATGAACCCGTGGCTTCTTTCGTCTAACCGGCACGGTGACTCGTGTTTGCAAGAGCGTGTCGCACGGGTGTAGGCCTGAAAAGCCCCACGTAAGCAAGGCCGTTAGTGCTGGAATTCGCCCCGCTCCGTGGTATATATTTGTTGGCGAACTCCATCTTGGCGGGCGCTGAAGCGCGGCCCCGGAGTTCATAAAAATTGTCAATAACATCGACACATTTGATCATATTTTTTACATGCGAAGGTACAAAATCGTGTCCGGACTTTTGTGGAGACGTGTATTTACTAAATACTGCCGTTCACAGCGGTATGCCGAAGGGGCGGAGGGTGCTGTTGAGGCACCTGTGAGTCTCATGTCCCCAGGCGCGCAAAAGATAAGACAAATGTCGAAAGGAGATATCGAGGAGTTCCCCGAAAGAGAGCACCAAGTTGAGGGCGAGACGGAGCTGCGGCAGTCTGTAAAGTTGTTGGTGCCGTCGCAAGAGGGGGGTGTCGTCTCCGAGGCCGAGGTGGCGTCCGCGGCAGCAGCGGCTGCCCTCCTTGCTGTCAAGGACGGAGCGGAGCAGCGCGACGAACTGTCGGACTTGGACGAAGACTCCTTTGCTCAGGATAACGAACACCAGGGACCGCAGCACGACGAGGAGATACGATTCGAAGAGAATCCCGTATTCGAGGTGGAACAAGATAAGGCCAGCGAAGCAAGTCGCCCGGAGACCGAGGAGGCCGAGCGCGAGACTCGTCAGGTATCAGGTACGGACACAGCCGATCGAGACCGCCATATTAAGTGTCAGCGCAGGCGCTTGATTTAGCTATTCGAATAACCACTGCGTAAGGTAAGGCGGTTAAAACTTTCACACCGGACAACAGCTGACCTTACCGCGTGCAGGCCCAACCAGTCGTCGACGATCACCCGCAGGATAACCGCCGATAACTGTTTTTTCGCTTCGGCGTCGCCGAGGTTTGTCTACCTGGCGGGGTGTGCAGTTTTACGTGGTGGCAAGGGGTCAGGTAGCGAAGTAGGGTGGTTAGGGAGCGGGCTGGGCATGTCTACAGACCGTTGTCCGGGCTTAGCTATGATTAGGGCGTACACACTCCGTGTTAAAGACGACGGTTGCGCCTGTTTCAGAGGGAGTAGCGTCGGCGCCTGAAGCAAAGCCGACCAAACCAGTTACGCCGCCAGGTAAGCCGCCCCCTAACTTTACCCTCAGCCTGAAAGCGCGCGCGCGCGTATGTTTGTGTGGATTGGCGGACGGATGGCATACAACGTTTGAATGTATTTTCTTACTTGCTTCATGTTTTACTTAGTTGTGTATGACGCGTGGTAGACGAAGGTTAGGGCTTTGGTTTACTGAGAGGTTTACGTGTTTACTGATAATCATGATTGACTGTGTCGCCTGCAGCAGCGTCAACTAGCTCAGGATTTGCTGTAAAGATGAAGGGCTTCCAGTCATGGGCGAAGGACGCGGCGAGTAAGGTGGGCGAGGTGGCCAAGAACACAGGTCCGTCATCTCGCCTCTGTCTTCCTTTCTCAGTCCTCTCTTCACGAACCTTGACAGCCCTCCCCTCCTGCGATGGCTGCATCATTGGGAAGGAAAGAAGTTAAAGGGGGGGGGGGGGGGGGGGGGGGGGATAAGGAGACTCGGATGGCGTGGGTGAATGGAGACGGGTTTCCTCCTTTGCCAGGGGATCAAATCAAACAAAAGGATTGGACGAAGGAGAAAGAGGCGTGGGAGAATGTCAAGATAGGTACCACCAAGTGCGTCGCCTTCGCTGCCTGCACTCCTCTACCGCTTGCGGCTTCTCCCCCCCCTCCCCCCCCGTGTCGGGAGCTATCGCGGGAAGGGGGTTCGATTGGACCTGCTGACAGACTCACTTCCGACTTGTATGGCAGGACAATGGCGACTGTGGGCACCAAAGCCACTGAGGGCACCACCTTCCTTGTGCGCCAGGCAAGCACCACCATGAAGAGGATGGGGCTTAACAAGGAATCACTGGAGGTAATCGGAAAAGACCCCCTATCACACACACACATACCTCACACACACGCACAAAACACATACATACACACACCGTATTCAACCCTTTGTCTTTCATCACGGAACACTCGCGCCTGCATTCTCTCTTATCCGTGCCAATCATGAGCTGACATGCCCATCCTCCTATCAGGTCCGTTGCAAGGAGGAGGCTCAAGCCACGCCTTGCCCTCGCATCCTCCTCGTCTGCTGCAATGCTCTATCGTCAGGCAACCTGGAGCAGGTTGGCCATACCCCCCTTCCGTCCCAGCTTACCTCACATCGTGGTCAGTGCACTTTTTTTCGCGGCATTTTCCGTGACTGACCTTGATGGACGGCTGCATAGCATGGCATATTCCAGGATGACGGCCCAGAAGACCTGGTGGACATGTTGTATAGCCTTCTTGTGCAAGGTGAGGGCCCATTGAGCTACAGAAGTGGTAGCAGAACTTTTTTGTTTGGAAGAGGGGTAGGGATGCTGGCGGTGTGTTGTTGGTGGTGGTGCACACAGGCGGCTTCAAGGCGGCGCGGTTGCACAGGGCGGTGTGATGATGTTGTATGGGTTTGCTGCAGGGAATGGTGTGGTCATCATACCCAAGGGCACAACCCCCAACACCATCGCCGGCGTCATGAAGAAGTACCTCAAATCCCTACCTGAACCGCTGCTCACATTCAAGTACGCTGCCTCTCACGAGCCCCTGCTTCGTACCACCCGACTCTTTCCTGCCTCGTTGCGCCCAACCCTTCCCAAGTGCCCCACCTGCCAGTGTCGAGAATGATGTAGAACGGAACCCCTCCTTTGCTCCAGACTCATCAATCAGTTCATAATGGCGGGGCACAACACAAGTCAGGCGGCGCCGCTACTGCAACAGCTGCCTTCCGCCAACTATAACTCGCTCACGCTGTTGCTGGAGGCCGCGCGCCGCGTCGCAGATGGCTCCGCCGTCAATAGCATGACCTCCGCAGCCATTGCGGCTGAGCTCGTGCCCTGCATGATGTGGCACCCCCCTGTCCCTAAAAAGGTGCCCATTCCTCTCGTTCCCCGTCACTCAGTTTCCTGCACTGACTCTCAACGAATTATGGAGTTTGTCACGCTTAATGCGTCGAAGTGAGTAACCTACGTAAAGGTGAGCCCATCCTAACACGCAGTGTGATAATGTCGACCTGATTGGCATGCAGGAATCGGCACCTGATGGCCAGGCACTCGCCCAACCCTACACGTCTTCCATGGCAAGCGCCCCTCCTTCCCCTCATCTCCTTCTTACCCGCGTTGTTTCATTTCCTTGGGCAAGATGGCCTGAGCTGGGGTGTCCAGTGCTGAGCTTGGCCACTGCTCCTGCAGGCACTGAACAGCGACGAGCTCCACAACATTGCCAATGTTCTGCAGCATCTCATCGATTCTCAGGCTTAGAACCCCGTCCCTTCCTAACTGTCGTCCACCACTCACAATCACGCACACAATGCCACCAAAGCCGCTGGAGCAGAGAATGGTGCACGAGGGAGCGAGTTGCTGTTGAGAACGTTAAAGAATGTGGTGCTTGTTTGTTTGTTATAAAGCCATCCGCCAACGGCCTCGCCATGGCGGTTTAGAAATTTCAATAATCTGCCTCTTTCGCATGCTCACGGAATACGCTCCTCATAATCGCTATGGAGCGAAGCGGTGGCTGCTTTGATGGCGATGATATATGGGTGCTCATGAGGAGGCTGGAAGCGTTAGCGTCACACTTGAGGGGCGGGCTTGGGCTCCGGATCGGCTGGCTCTGCGGTGATGCCTCGCATCCAGGGGGTTGCCTGGTTGGGCGATGGGGCTCCATATGCGGGCGGGTATGCGAAATAGCTGCCGGTGCCGGAAGGGGCAGGGGGGTAGGTGGGGGCCGAGGGGGCGTACTGAGGGGTGGCATATGAGTCGGTGATGGGGTATCCTGGCGGGGGGCCGCTGGCTGCGGTGGGTGCAGCGGGTGGGTAGCCATACTGATGGTGGTTGTTGCCGCCCAGGACAGCCTGTGGGTTGAGGACGTTAGTGGGGCTGGGCGCAGGGAAGGCGTGGTCCGTGTCGGGGGCGAGGGAGAGGCCACCGCTGAGGCCGGTGTCTGCGCAAAACGTGCCCGCCATGGCGGTGATGAAGGTGCCGTCGCGGGTGGAGCCCTGCTGCTGCACTGCCGCTTTCATACCGGAGGGGTAAACCTCCCGCCAAGCAAACCGGGCAGTCTTCAGATTGTAATCGCCCTCTAGCGTGAAACCGCCGTCGTCGTCAGCTCCCGACCCCGAGATGCGACCCTGGCAACGCACCACATAACCGCTGTGAGGAAAAAATCACCTAAACGATTGCTGGGTCCGACGTGTATGATGATGTAAGCGTTAACCGGAGTTGGTGGTGTCCATGCTATCATACTTTAGGTTCATCATCACAGAATGCAATTGGATGACAGGGAGTCATTGGTTTGGCTACGAAATAATGCCGAAATATTTTCCTAATCATAAGTAATTTGGTAGTGCACTCCTTGGCAATGAAAGTACTTTTGGAAAGCCCCGTGAGATTCAATTGTCTGATTTAGGGGTCCCCCCTCCCCCCCCTCTGATTTGCCCCATTGGCATATAAGCACACAACCCTCCAGCGGAAATGATGCCCGTCAGTGTGATTAGAAGCAAGATTGAGGTTTTCATGCGATCGTATTCACTCGGGTTAACGCGAGCATAAATATGAACGACACAATATAAACAATTTCACGACATTTATGGCAGTGCGATACTATCAGCGCACATTGTCAGTGCTAAACCTACTCTAAATATATTTACCACATACTTCTTACAGTGTCATCGATTAAGAAGCATTGGGAAGGAGGAGGTTCTCACCTCGTGCGCGGAATAGCCGCCCTGCTGTTGGAAGAGGAGCTCGTAGCGGGTGTGTCTGGTGACACCGTTCTCGGTGTAAGAGCCGATCCACCGAGTGGGGCGTCCCAGATCGCCCAACTGAAACAGTCGCCCGTTGACAGAGGGAGGCACGGGGTTAGGGGTGCCAAGGTAAGGGCCGGGGGTAGAGCCACGGAGGAAGGAGGCGTCGCTCTTGCGCATCGCGGAGTAGGCCTTCCCGCCGGAGCGCGGTGGGCGCGGGCCAGTGGGATAGCCCGTCATGCCGTGGCCAGCCATGGGCACGCCGCCATGCGTTGGGGCGCCATGCCCCAGCCGCCTGCGCTTCTTACAACAAAAGCAGAAAAGGAGCAAGAGGCCCAGCGGGGCGATGAGCCACCAAAAGAGGGAGGAGGAGCCGCCGCGGGAGGATGAGCCGTAGGAGGAGGAGGTGCCGTAGAAGCCGGCGCCGGGGCGGCCATAGTACCCACTCCCGCCGTATGTGCTGCCGTAGTAAGGCTGCTGGTAGTATGAGCTGCCAAAGCGCGAAGTAAAGCAAGGACAGGTCAGCGCAAACGCATATCGCCATAACAAACAACAAATGAGGTGGAGTTACTACGCACTACGCCACGCATCACAGAGAACCGCCCACACACAGAACAAATGAGGTGGAAGTCATATAACACTTCAAAACAAGGTGTATTGAAATTATCAAAATTTGAGTGGGAGCGTAGATGAGCAGGATCCTCAAGATGGCTGCTATCGCAATAGGATAGGCGAATACAGGGGGTGAAGCAATGTCAAGCCCAAGAGAATGCCCAGTCAAAATGCCATGCACATAAACAACACACATAAGCGTGAGTCATTAACTCTTTTGGGGGATTGGGTTCAATTTGCACACCATGGCATGAAGACTGGTGCGAAATACTTCCAGCAAATGTGGCATAATTCTATCCAAACAAGAGGTCTGGTACGAGGTAGGATTTCAATATCGAGAGGGACGTATATAAGAATGTCGAAATGCAAGATATGAGAGGCGGTGCAGCGATAACCAACCAGCCAATCAGAAAAAAAAAAGGAGCGAGGAAACAGTTCGATGGACGGTACTGCATATGGATAAGAGGTGCAGCAATTTGAAACATGCATAACGCCAACATGGTGTATCCAGGCTTATTCCTAGCAAATGTTTACAAAAAACAGCCGATCCCTGATCACGCAAACGGTGTGTGTGTGTGTGTGTGTGTGTGTGTGTGTGTGTGTGTGTGTGTGTGTGTGTGTGTGTACGTGCTGTGTATGTGTGTGTGTGTGTGTGTGTGTGTGTGTGTGCTCTTGAGCGAGTGTGATTGTGTGTGTGTGCTGTAGAAAGAGGGTATGGTGGCTAACGTTGTGATGAAAAAAGGGCCTCTGACAAGAGGAGGCAAGAGAGTGTTGAGTAATTGAATTATATCATCAATCATGGGAGAGGGTCAGGTGGGAGGGCGGGAGCAGCACAATGATGAATAAGACCTTGGAGATTATAGTGGAAGCTGCTTCACAACACAGGCGATGAGAATACACGAGTTGTAAAACAAATCAACAAAAGTCATCAGAGTCAGTGCCTGCAAACAGAGTTAACGGAATTCTAAATAAGAGCGAGAATAAGAGAGCAGCGGGGTGAGAGTATGCAGAGTGAATATCGACACAGTAGGCGCTTGTTTTAACCAAGTTTTAGGGTGGGAAGAGAGCGACCAAGCGCCCTCGGACCCGGCAGAGTGGGAATAGTGCGAGCAAGCGCTCTCAGACCCGGCAGAGTGGGGCGAGTGCTACGGCGGCAGAACAGGCACACCTAAAGAGAACACTACAGCCGAGACACCACCCGTCTGAACAGTCCGCTCATAAAGACAGCAACGACGGTTGTGGGGGAGGGATCGACTACTTAAATGATTGCAGATTAATACAAAATTTAGAGGAGGATGAGTGTGTCCAGAACCTGCCAAAAGAACGAGAACAGTGCTGATTTTAATTCTCGTACCATTTGATTCGTGACCTGCCACAGCGCTCAGCGCAGCCGACCCATTTTTGAGCTGCACCAACTAAAACGCGCCACGTTAAATGATGCGGGTCTGAAGACGATTAAGGAGAGGGATAGAGACGTTTCGGAGAAGCGCGTCGCTTAAGCGACCACCACGAAGTTGCGCGGTGTTCATTATCGGGATGCTCAAGGAGGAAGGGTTTTTTGCGAATGCGGAAGACGGAAAAAAAATTCCAGTACTGTGAAATACTGACTTTTGGGGCGGTCAGTCGCGGGCGCACCTTCCGCCACCATATGATGAGGAGCTACCACCGCTGCTACTACTGTATCCTCCGGTGCCGCCACCACCCTTTAGTAGTATCCGGTTTGCTGAGCATGGAGAGGGCAAGGAGTAGACCAGAACTACTGACAGGAAAAGAACGACGCGTGACGGGAGCGCGACTGTAGTCGTCCACTCACGGCGGGGCAACATCTTTCGCAAAAAAAGGATGTGCGCGTGGAGCAAACACTGTTTGCAGTATCCCGCCCCGCTGTGAGGCTACCGCCGGGCTGCGGAAGTGGCGCTGGTTGCAGCTTCCGGTGAGATAGTTGTGCCGCAGAGTCATGCTTGGCCATCTGCGGATCAGGATATTTAATTAAACATTTTTCTCTTTGCAGTGTCCTAGTGTGTGTCTTTTTTGTCTCTGAGTGTATGTCTTTGTTTTGCGCTCTGATTTGTCAACCTGTACTGCTTCTTGTAATCAAAATGTTTGTGTCTAGTGCTGTTTATCAACTGCAGGGCGCGCGCGATTCCGCGCGCGAGGGGAGTGCTGAAGGAGCGGAGTTCCCCTCCACTGACGAATAAGAATGGGACGAGGAAGAGTTGCTTACACAATTTACCTTAGGAATGGATGAGAAAAAGAAATGAAGATTATATATATATTATATATTTGTTATGGTTTGCGATGAGGTTTTCAAACGTACGTTTTTGTCTGTGAATGAATGTGTATATGTATGAAAGGGAGAGGGATAAAGAGAGGAAGAGGGAGGGAGAAAGAGGGAGGGAGGGAGGGAAAGAGGGAGAGGTGAGAGCGTGGCATCTTGCTTGATAGAAGGCTACGTAACAACTATTATTGTTAATGCATGAATAGTGCGCGAGATCGTAAATGCTTTGCAAAGTAGCTAATGTAATTGTAATTTTGATTGTAATTATGTTACAACAACAAATTGGACCGATTGCTGTCTATTGGCCATCAATACTTTGCCATCTGGGACACTTAGGAGAACGAGTGGGCCGGGTACTCTTCGACCAGATACACCTATCGACACACCTATCCGCAATGCGTGTCGACGTTCCTCGGAGGTTTAAAAACTGTAAGCAACCGCAGTAATTGCCATTGTCCCCCCGCCCAAGCAATAGAAACAGAAATTATTTGGTAATCAAAAAATCTAAAACAAATCCACTTGTCAAGAATGCAAAATGAAAGATTATGCTCGAGCTTCAAGATGCACGGCCCACTCCCACCGAACCGGGTTACTGGGGTGCCGATCGGCCTAGGCCGATCGGCGCTCGAGAGGGTCGACTGGCCAGCCTAATCTAGTAGCCCCCGCGGGACTTCTGTCTTGCCGGAGAAAAGAGGGGAAAGGCTAGCAGAAAAACCCTCCTCGCGCAGTCGCTCGTCGATCCCGCTGTCGCATCCCGTAAGCCCCGCCCTAAAATCGTAGCCGCTCTTCCCGTCGCGACTTGTCTCCTTGTCGAGGTCCCCCGTCACCTCGAGGGCATGTGGGAGGCACCGAGACATCAAGACAAAAAGAAGCTAGCGCTCCTACCGCCGCGCTGAAAAGTTTTCACGGCTATTTCCCCGTATTTTTCTGTGCTGATACCCGTGTACATGTTTGAAAATCAGCCAACGATCGTATCCTCCGTCCACCGCTCGCGCGTCCGTCGAGCAGCCTTGTATCGAGTGCGAGCCTCCGCGCTTACATGGGCTCGCACTCTCTAATATTAGGTGTGCCTAGCGATAGTGGGTAGCGGTCGCGTTGTGCACGGTCGCGATGGCCGGATCTAAAAGGCCGCGGGGGTGCGGAATTCATTCAAACCCTCCGTGCTGAGATTTCCGACGGCGGTTGATCATGCGGATCACCCCGCCGCCAGACCTCGCCGCTCCTCCCGTCGCGAGAGTCGTTCTGTTGTTGGTGTCGTGGTGCCCCCCCCCTCCCTCTTGGGTCAGCTCGACTTCAACATGTTGTTCGACGAGTAGCGAGCGCCCTTCCCCGGCGTTGCTTCCCGGCTTTCCGCCGCCAGCTTCAACACCCTCAACCAACCGCTTATCCGCCCGTACCCTCCTCGCGAAACTCTATTTCACATATACAAGCCCCATCCCCTCAAATGGGACGGCATCTTAGAGTATTCAGTCGCGGAAAAGCATGTTGGACATACCGAGTGGGAGATCTTAGCGTTGGTGTGTGGATATTATGACTTTCCAAAACCCTCCGCACGTGCCTTACCGACACATATTGATCGCACGGATCGCAGCCGCCGGTGAATCGTTTAGCCCCCTACCGTGCCTAGCACGGCACGATTACATGGTTACCATCGCCCACCGCGTGGAGGTAGAGGTTGGTGCTGCCGGGCATGCAAGTGCACCCCCCTCCGGGGCCGCCGCCGCTGCGCCGCCGGCGGGCGCCGTACCAGGTAGCTAATGTAATTCATGACAAGAAAAAGAACTAAAATACGCTGTCTCCTCCCTCCATTGCGATGGCGTAAGTAGCCCAAAATAGCATGCCTCCAATCTAATCCAATCCAAGCGCCATACAAACAACCCTCTGAAGCACATCGCATGAGACGTGATGGTGCCGCTACGGCACGCCTTGACGTCAAATTAATATCATTGCTTGGTATGCTAGTGCCTTTAGCTAATTACCGTGGTTGTGCAATTGCGGGTGTACACATCCTCGGAAAGTACGGAATCCCAAAACGTACGAATCCTATTGAAATTGAAATTGTTTACAACATGTACCGTATCCGCCGGCTTACAACAATTACCGTATGCGCCGGTTGCTGTCTGTGGGCCCTCCCAACTATGCCATACAGGTAGCTTACAAGTCAGGGCTAGACCGTTAACCACATAAATCTAACCTCTCCAAGGGTGTTCGGGGGATTTACTCCCCCCCGGGGAGTGTGCGATACAAGATGATGACGGCGTGCAATTAGGGGCGTGCGAAGGTGCAGTGTGTGAAGGCGCGGCGAGAGGTCGTGCGGGATTTGATGAGGTATACAAGTAGGAGATGATGTAACCATTGGACAATGTGCGTGTGGAGTTGTGCAAGGATGCGAGACGTGTCGTACGAATCCTACATACCATTGAAATTGCATTATTAGGAACGAATGTTCTCGCCACAATCGGACACTCCTCCTCTAGACAAGTCAAAGATAAATCTCAGATAATTTTTTTGAGCAGCCTCGGGCCAATTGCATGAAGTCTTCGGCTCCTCTTGAAAAAATCATTGAGCTTGGGCGCTCGCCGGCGGGGCAGCGGCGGCGGCCCCGGAGGGGGGTGCGGTCGCAGGCCCGTCGGCATCCCCTCACCTCCCCGTGGTGGGCGCTAGAAACCCCGTAGCCATGCCATGCCTGGCACGGTAGGGGGCTTAGAGGGCCGACAGCTCGATCCGCAGGCTCAGCAGCTCTCGGGAAAGCCTTGTACATAGGGCTTTTGAAAAAATAATTGTGCAATACTGGCACCAAGATCTCCCACTCGGCCCGCCCGATATGTTTTTTTCGCGGTCAGATACTAATGAATGCAGTCCTAATACAAGGGGGTGGGGCATGTACTACAGCAGCGTTTGATGGCGAGGAGGGTACGGCCGGATCAGCGGTGGGAGGCGGGTGTTGGAGTTGGTGGTGGCCAGCCGGGAAGCTGCGCCAGGAAAGGGCGCTCGCTAGCCGTCGACTAGCCATGTGCTAGTCGAAACTTCCCGGGGGGTGAGGCAAGACATGGCACACGCCGGTGGCCGGTCGCAGGCGGAGGAGCGGCTACGTGAGGCGGCGGCGATCTTCGGGATCAGCCGCCGCCGGAAAGCCCAGTTCGGAGGGCTCATTCGGAAACTAAACTCATGTCCGTACCCGGCGTCGAGCTAGTTGGGGAGCAGCACCAGGGTAGGGCGCTCACTAGCGAGTAGATACGTCGACAAGCTACATCTCCCGGGGGGAGGAGTAAGCTTGGGCGGCAAGGAGTCCGGTTGCGACGGAGGGAGCGACACGATCTGGCGACGACGACCCTCCGGGTCGGCGCCGCCGGAAAACCCCGTACGGAGGGATTTGACCTATTTCCGTGCACCCGCGACCCCGACGGATCCGACTATGGTGACCTGTCCCCCCCTCCCCCCCTCATCGACACCCACTACCCCGACAACCTTATAATAGAGAGAGTCGGCCCGGGTGGGCGCGGAGGACCCCGCTCAACAAAGGTTGCTCGGTGGACGCGCGATCAGAGGGGAAAGGGTAAGGACGCATGCATGACTACATGACATGTACATGGGTACCAAATAGAGAAAAAACCGAGGAAATGAGCGGGGAAAATCTAGGCAGGAGCAGGAGCGCAGGAGCGCCAGTTTTTTCTATGTGTGTCTCGGTCCCCCCCACCTGCCCTCGAGGTGACGGGGGACCTCGACAAGGAGGACCGTCGCGTCGGTAGACGCGGCAATGACCTTGGGGCGGGGCTTACGGGATGCGGCGGCGGGATCGACGAGCGCCCACGTGAAGAGGGGTTTTTTTGCCAGCCTTTCCCCTCCTATCTTCGCCAAGACCGAAGTCACGCGGGAGCTAGATTAGGCTGGCCCGTCGTCCCTCCCGAACGCCGACCGGCCTAGGGCGGTCGGCACCCCGGTTCGGTGGGAGCGGGCCGTGCATCGTGAAGGTCGAGCATCAGTTTAGTTTTGCATTTCTCGACAAGTGGACTTATTTTTAGATCTGTTTTCCTTGATTATAAAATTGCGACGTTGTTACTGCTTAAGCGGGGGGGCTGTGGCAATTGCTGTGAATGCTTACAGTTTTTTAACTCCCGAGGAACGTTGACACACAATGAAGCTAGTTGTGTCGATAGGTGTACCTGGTCGAAGAGACCCGGGCTAAACTCGGTTATAAGTCCCGAATGGCTAGGTAGAGTGGCCCGATAGACAACAGCCGGTCCAATTTGCTGGTATTGTTGTGAACAATTTCAATTTCAATTTCAATTTCAATTATTGAGCTTGTGGAATGCGAGCCGGGTGAGCAGTCCGCATACATGAAGTCCAGGAACGATTGGTTGTTGGCGAATAGTAGCCATTCAGGGGAATCCAAAAAATCCTTAATGCTACAATACGTTGTACATTAGGTCGGTGGCACACAAGTGGAATCCTGAAAATGTGTGTAGAACAACTAACATTGTCACGTCGTCAAGACAAAGTGTCGATATTGACACCAGAAATTTTGGCAACGTCGTACTCATCGTCATCGGCAAGAGATAATGGGCGTAGCGTGGCAGAAGGATACATGCGAAGATGATTGACATTAAACATTGGATGCAGGCGTGCACTATATGGTAACTCCGATCTATATTTGTTTGCGCTAACCTTGTTTAGCACCGTAAACAGTCCATATGGTCGATCCTTCGCCTTGATGCGTAAGGTAAACCGTATACAATTTAGTTGACACCGGAGAAAGAGCCCCTATGGCACTTTGTCGGAATTGCGGAGCAATCGACGGCTGTGAACGGTCTTACATTTGATCCTTGTGTATGCGTAATACGAACGTAACCAATTCATGCATCTCACGCAGCAATTGCACACGCTCTTGAGCAAGCATTGAAACATGGATTGACAGTTGAATTGGGTAACAAAAGAAAGCTCAAAATTTTCTTCAAGAAAGAAGCCAAAATTTACCCCATAGGAGCGTGATCGACTCCTAGGGCCTGACTTGAATTGTTGGCAAACTCAACTAGTGGTAGCCAAACAGTCCAAACACTTCCGCTATATTCGGAAAACAAACGTAGCAAATGATGCAATTGAAATTGAAATATTGAAATTGAAATATTTTACTCCAATACCGGTAAACCGGCTGGAGTCTCTGGGCCCCCCCTTTTGCTATGCCATACAGGACTTAGTAGCGTGAGGTAGACCGTGAACCACTAATCCCAACCTCTCCAATGGCAGTAACGATATCGTCTAAAACATACCCGTACCAGTATCCAAGTATTTACTATTTTCTGACCTATACTATTTTTTTTTCCTGGATACAGTATGAAATAAAAAATGTCGCTATTCTCCACGATACGCGGCCTGCTCCAGCCGCGGCGGGGTTGCCGATCAGCAAGGCTGGTCAGCTTGAGCTGGTCGAGTCGAACCTGCCTGACCTCGGCTCCTGTGCGACTCCGGTCGTGCCGGAGGTAGGGGGAAAGGCAGGTGGAAAACCCCCCTCGCGCAGGTCGTCGTCGGACTCGTCTCGATCCTTGCTCGACCCCGTCCGAGATATCGGAGATAGTGGTCGCTCTTCTCGGCGCGACCCTCCACCTAGTCTAGCCTTCTCCCCCCCCCGCGGGGGCTGGGAGGAGAGAAAGCGAGGCTGCAGACGGTGTTCGGCTGGCTCTCATGCCTCCGAGCCAGATGTCTCATGTCCCCTGTCCGTTTGCCGTCTGGTTCCACCACCCATCTGATCGCGCTGTGCTGGCCGCACTTGTCTCCCCCGGTGATTTACGTTGTTAAGGGGCCGCCTATACGAGCAGTGTGATGTTGCGATAACACGGGGCACACTGCCTGAGGCAGCCTGTCGATAACCGGGTACCGACTAGGGGAGGGGGAACGGATAATGCCCAGGGATCGGCTATCCTCAAAAGATGGTGGGTACGGGAATATTTAACCAAAAACCCCCCGTACCGGGTTTTTCCGGCGGCGGATGATCCTCCCGACCTCCGCCGCCAGACCGTGCCGCTCCTCCGGCTGCGACTCGCCTCCGTCCTGCGTGTCTTCGGGCCTCTCCCCCAAGGGAAACCAGAAGGTTTCGCAGGGCTGGCGGCTGCTAGCGAGCGCCGTGCCCTAGCGCTGCTTCCCAACTGTCCGCCGCCAGCTCCAACACCCTCGTCCCACCGCTGATCCGTCCGTACCCCTCTTCGCCAAAAAATATTTCGCAAACGCCGCCCCCGCCCCATCGTCGGGAGAGTATCTGTGAGTATTTAGTCGCGGAAAAAACATATCGGACTGGCCGAGCGGGAGATCCCTGTGCCGGTGTACGGATATTATGTTTTCCAAAACCCTCCGTATAGGGCTTCCCGACAGCTACTGATCCCGCGGATCGCAGCTGTCGGTACCTCGTTCAGCCCCCTACCGTGCCAGGCCTAGCACGGCTATGGGGTTACCAGCGCCCACCGCGTGGAGGTAGAGGTAGGTGCCGACGGGCCTGCGAGCGCACCCCCCTCCGGGGCCGCCGCCGCTGCGCCGCCGGCGGGCGCCGCAAATGATGCAATGTAGGATGTACCCTCATTATTAGACCATCATTCTCCGGATATCGGCTCGACGGCATATTAAGCTTTGTTCCAAGACGTCTCCACAGTACTTGCAAAAAATCAAGCGCTGACAAGTCGCTGCTCTTTATCACTCACCATTACACGCATAAATCCATGCAAACGATGCTCTCCATGTACACATAGATAAGCCGTTCCTTCGATATGACATCCGATGTACATGGACAGAAGTGTGCCATCTTCGCCGACCTCGCAAAGTGGTCGATAACCACTAACACACTATCCAAACCCGCACTAACATGTTGATGACTCATGTTGAAATTGGAAGCGGGTCTAGAGCAACAATCATATGAACACGTTCCTTTGCGCGACGGTAGACTACACATCTTTGACATCAATCGCGTACGTCGTTCCGAATGCGTCTCCACCAGAACCGGTCTAACGCCTTTGATGGCGTATTTCCGTAGTCTCTATGACATGCATATGCATTGTTATGTACCTCAAGCAAAGGCTTGTGCCGAAGCATTGAGTTGTTCGGAATGGAGAGTCGAGCATGCCTCCATGTGAGGTCAACGCCAAAACCTAGCCCTAACCCAGCAACACAAACCTATAAGTCATACATGACACAACTTAGTGTATACCACTCTTTTATGAGCCGTATCCCATCAACGGGGCGAGTAATTGTTAGCACTAGCATCCCGTTGCCTAGTACTTATGTACAAGGCAGCTATTTGTCATCCTAGTACTTAGTGTTATGCTATTAGCGGTACTCTATTCCCTATAAGTGGCGGTCGGCCGGCCCTGCCGATGCCTTCGCCGACCGCCATCTCTCTCCTCTCACTTCTCTAGTCACCACAGCCGGCCCCCTTGTGGGGCCAGCACGACCTCCGTGTAACTATCCGTTCCCAACTCTAACAGTACCGTTCGTACGCTTGACAACTAAACCAGCGGACGAGAATCACCCGAGCCAATTCTTGTCTTAGATCCTCTCGCTATGATGTGCTGCCAAAAGTATGATCGGTATAGCCGAAATTGGTGCTTAAAGGGGAGGCCGTGGATAATGTGACACAACCTTGTTGCTCAGCATTTACATTCCCTTCGTCAATTCCCAGCCTAACTCCATAAAATTTCCACTCTAGAAACAACCATATTTTGCGACGATATGCTCTCCTTTCATCCGCTCACCCTCGTCCCCTTTAAGCGAGTTTTTGGTGTAATCTAGTCGAGCTTGAGCTCCAAGTTCCGGGTACATTCGCAAAACGTTAGTGGGTTACGTCTTCACATTCGCGTCTACATTGGGTGAAGTATATGGTGCGTCATCACTCCTCATTGAAATTGAAATTGAAATTGTTCACAACATGTCCCGGCAAACTGGACCGAGTGTCGTCTCACGGGCCACTCTACTTCGCCATACATGACTTATTAGCAAGTTGGGCCCGGGTCTCTCCGACCAGGTTCATTTCTTATCGGCACACCTATCTGCAATGTGTGTCTCGACGTTCCTCGGGAGTTATATAACTGTAAGCAACCTCAGTAATTGCCACAGTCCCCCCACCTAAGCAGTAACAGCGTAATAATTTTGTAATCAAGAAAAACAGATCTAAAAATAAGTCCACTTGTCTAGAAATGCAAAACTAAACTGCTGCTCGACCTTCACGATGCACGGCCCGCTCCCGCCGAACCGGGGTGTCGACCGGCCTAGGCCGGTCGGCGTTCGGGAGGGACGACGGGCCAGCCTAATCTAGCTCCCGCGTGACTTCGGTCTTGCCGAAGGAAGGAGGGGAAAGGCTGGCAAAAAACCCCTCCTCGCGCGGTCGCTCGTCGATCCCGCCGCTCCATCCCGTAAACCCCGCCCCAAGGTCTTGCCGCGTCCACCGACGCGGCGGTCCTCCGTGTCGAGGTCCCCCATCACCTCGAGGGCAAGTGGGGGGGACCGAGACACACAGACATAGAAAAAACTAGCGCTCCTGCCTCCGCGCCTGAATTTTCCCCGCCCATTTCCTCGTTTTTTTCTCTGTCTGGTACCCGGGTACCTCTCGGTTTTCCGGCATGTGGCCGTACCCTCCCCCCTCTGATCGCGCGTCCACCGAGCAGCCTTTTCTTGAGCGGGGGCCTCCGCGCTCACCCGGGCCCACGCTCAAGGACTCCTAGGAGTATGAAGGTCTGTCGGGGTAGTGGGTGTCGAAGAGGAGGGGGGGGCAGGTCACCGTGGCCGGATCCGGCGGGCCGCGGGCGCCCGGAATTAAGCAAAAACCCTCCGTGCCGGGTTTTCCGGCGGCGCCGACCCAAAGGGTCGTCGCCGCCAGATCGTGTCGCTCCTCCCATCGCGACCGTCCTCCTTGACGTCCCAGCTGACTTCTCCCCCCGGGAGATGACGCTGGACGACGTAGCGGCGCGCTAGTGAGCGCCCTTCCCTAGTGCTGCTCCCCAACTAGCTCGACGCCGGGTACGGACATTATTTTTAGTATCCTAAAAAGCCCTCCGTACATGGCTTTTCGGCGGCGGCTGATCCTGAGGATCGCCGCCGCCTCCTGTAGCCGCTCCTCCGTCTGCGACTAGCCACCGTCCTGTGCCATGTCTTGCCTCACCCCTCGGCAAGGTTCGACCGGCACAGGGCTGGTCGATAGCTAGCGAGCGCCCTTTCCTGGCGCTGCTTCCCGGCTGGCCACCACCAGCTCCAACACCCGCCTCCCACCGCTGATCCGGCCGTACCCTCCTCGCCATCAAACGCTGCCGTAGTACAGGTCCCACTCCTAAAAGTAAGGCTGTATCTAGGAGTATCTGTGCGCGAAAAAACATATCGGACGGGCCGAGCGGGAGATCTTGGCGCCGGTAGTGCACAGAATTTTTTTTTTTTCAAAAGCCCTATGTACAGGGCTTTCCCGACAGCTGCCGATCCCACGGATCGAGCTGTCGGCCCTCTTAGCCCCCTACCGTGCGAGGCCTGGCACGGCTACGGGGTTTCCAGCGCCCACCACGGGGAGGTGAGGGGATGCCGACGGGCCTGCGAGCGCACCCCCCTCCGGGGCCGCCGCCGCTGCGCCGCCGGCGGGCGCCGTCATCACTCCTCAACAAATGGGAGGTAACTCGAGAGCTTAGACTCTATGGCACCCTACCCTCGCATAACATTGGGAACTATGTTGAGGTGTAAAATCCGCCCGCCGACTCAAAGGCCCAACCTCGTTCCTTCCGATTGGTCAGAGTCATCGCACCAACAAACGGTTGTAAATCACGCACGTAATTCAGGGTTTGCACGCTTTTTGTCTAAGCTCTTTGATGGTTGTATGAGAAGATATCGCATGGTTTCGTGGTCCGAGACCACAAGAAATTGAAAAAGGTGACATCTCCAATGCTTTGAGACTTCACTTGACAGACAAGTAAAGCTTTTGCTGAGTCTTACGATGACTAAAATCAGCGTGCTCCACAATATTAAGTTTGCGCGCCCATTAAGAGATTGGTTGAAGACCCCCTCCCTTATCTTGTAGTAAGACAATTACAATTCGCACGGTAGACGGACAAATAGCGACGGTGACGTCGCGTCCTAGCTAACCTTAGATATGTCTAGATATGGCGCGGAAAGTATTCGCGGCTTTAGGGTCTCGAAGGCATTGCATACGTACAAGCGCAAAGAAGTTATCACAATCCGTTTAAGCTTAGACTTCTTAAACAAGTTTGTTATTAACGGCGCTGGCAAATCGTTTAAGTGATGGGTGAGTTTCTCGTAAAAGTTGGAGAAGTGCACGAAGCTGCGAACTTCACGTTGTGTCTTAGGAACCGGCCACTTATTTCAAGTCTTTATTTATTCCCGTCAATTCATATAGAATTAATTTGACAAGTCTATCTTCGTCCGCCCGCCTATACTCCCCTTGACTCATTAAAGGATTATACGTGTACATGTTCCCGTGGAGGGGAACTCATCCATAGGAGGACACTCTCTGGAGGAGGGCAGTGCTAATGTTGTGGCATGCCTTCCTGTTCCTCGGGCTTGGGCTTTTTCCTCTTTCTTCTTCTTGCTTGTGTGACGAGTACAGTCCTACAACAATACATTGCATAACATTGTACATGTACTCGTTACTAATTCCAATTCGTGCTTTCCATCGGAAGGACGTACAACGTGGGTACGTCGCTACTGTAATTTAGCGAGGGTTGTTATGCGTAATGTACTACTAGTACCTCCCGGTACGTACATGTACGCACAACTAACCTAACCAGCCAAACGACGCGCCAAGTGAGGTTTCCAATGCATAATGTGATTCCGCAGACTGGACGAGCCGCGTCGCTAGTATGTTGATGACGGTTGGAAAGCCCTAGCACCTGGCACGAAGACTAAACAGAAGCATGTGCAAGCTAGCTAGGCCGAAGCTATTAAAGCCTAGTGCAATAGAGGGAGGTGACATAACCATTTAACAATTCCCTTTGTTCAATTACAATATGCTGCTAAAGTACTAACAGTGAGACATCTTCTCATCTCTCCCTCCATCTGCACTTCCCCCTACAGAGACATAGCAGCGACAGAACAGAACAGAACAGAACAGATTTGTGTCTGCAGTTAGCTTTCCGAAGGCCAATCGCCACACTTGGTGGCTTATGCTGCTTTTTCTTGTAAAAATATATTTTTGGATGAAGGGGAACTCATCGTTTCTACGCACCTCCCTCGCGCGCGCACAAGCGCGCCCTGCTGAAGCAAGTCCAAGGCGCGGGACAAGTACCGGTACATAAAGGTGGTGCCTGTATTATGTTGTGTTGCGCACTTGCGCCTATCTCTCCGTCGACTGTCAACTCTCGAACGCATATCGTCGCCGTTCGGGCAAAAGATACCAAGCTAGGACTACAGTCTCTGGCCCCAACTTGTCCTTAGTTTCGTGGAGTAGCGCGTGCACTGTTGCATCAATACAGCGAATCGAAATCAGGAGCGAGAGGAAGCTGGGCGATACGATGAAGGTTATTGTAAGTTGCCCTACCCTGTCTTTGCCTATAAGCTCTGCTGCACGATGAGTGGGGCGGCACCGTCATAAACGGGTCACAGGCGGCCTCTTAGCTTGCAAGACAGGCGGGCACGCAGGGCCATTACACCAAGTTTTGACGACTAAATTGTGTTTTCCATGCCTTCCTACTGCTTGTCCAGACTCCTGTCGGCGAGCGAGGGTTCGCGTACGAGTCCAAAGTCTTTGGCTCGACGTTTCGCAGTTTACCTGGTCGTTGGTCAGTACTTGGACCGGAATTTGATGATATCGCAGCCGAAGATATACCGAATACAAACCGACCACCGACACCTTTCGCCAACGGAGCGACATCCGAGTCTGAGGACCGTAGTAACCAGTGCTCGCCGGCGCCTGGTATGGTAAGGGGGGCAGGGAATGTATTATCGTCATGCAGCTGCATGAAGCCCCGCGCAGACGGGCTGCGGAAGGCGGAGCGGGTCGCGCGGGCGGCCCCGACTCGAGGGGTTCTAAAGTCAGCAGACGGTGCCGAGTCAGCGAAAAAGATAGTCAGGGTATGCCGCCTCCCAAGGCTAACAACACCAGTAGTTCACGTCCTGCATTTTGAACATATGCCTGTGAATAGGTGGAGCTGCTCCCTCACTGGTCTGACTATGCCGTTGACCTCCGGGAGAACTGGGCCCCGCGTCTTTCAACGTTGAACGAGTTGAATCTGGGCAATCCTGAGTAAACGGACATAGGCAGAACTGAACGTACTTGAAAGCTTGCTGACATTCTTCTGTTGCGCGCACTGTAGTTTTCTGAGCAGCTGGAGCACATGATTCCAGACTGGAGCCCACCAATTGCCGAGGAATGTGCTGACTGTAGCCCTTTACCAGCTGTCGCCGCGGTGGCGGAGGACGGAAAGAGGCCGTTAGAGGTGCGTGTCCAAAATTAGAATTGAACAGCATTTTATATTATTTCAATGATACAGTCCCCTTCGACCCCTATCGTTCCCTGCCGTGGTCTTAGGTGGGAGAGTGACTGAGACCAATGTTTCATCCTCTTGTTGCTTTCACTCTGCAGGAGGATTTCAGCTGGCTGGCTGTTTTCGCTGCGGGTGGGAATTGGGTTGCGGAGTCTACGCTTAAGCTGGCATCACCCATCGCGCAGGGCGCGTGGGACTGGCTCGCCCCCGGCGGCGTGACGGCCGTCAGCGGGTCGCCAAAGCGCAGGAAGCAAGTGTCGTGGGCGGTATGGACAGGGGGGTCGCTTTGAGTGACGGCGTTTTGTATCAGTGCGGCGTGTTGCGAGACTCTGATTCTTCGCCCTGAAAATGACAGTCCGATATGACTGCTCGGACGGCCATTTTGACAGAGATTCCGCATATAGGGGATAACTGAACAGGCGTCTGGACATTATTAACTGTAGATAAATTAGAAACTTGTGGCTGCTCTTTGTACAAACACGGCCACACATTTCGACTTTCCTAGCCTGTATTAACTGGACAGCGGACACCCTGACCTCTAAAAACATCCTCTGATTCCCCCGTTAACATCAAGTTTTCTAACGCGACCCCCACTGATAGCGACTTCCGTCTTGTTCGAGGAGACTTCTGTAAAAAATATTCCGAGACCGTGACGGAGGCCGTGGGAGCAATGCTGTCAAGTAGAAGTTCTCCCCCGACAATGAACTCCCTGAACCGACTTTAATAAACGACATCGTTTTGCTGACTTCATATGTAGTAAGGGTACGCACAAATGAATGGGGACACTAATGGAAAGGTATGCATGGTCACGTCGGGATAGCTACGTGGGGTGCATTCGCCGTTGCGCAAGCCGAGTTGTCATTTGAACCGTCGGAAACGGCGAGTGTGGGTGTCTTCACCTATGCTGGTTCTAGCTGAAGCTAGTCACATTTTGGACTTGAGCTCTCCAATAGGGTTTAGTTGTGGTTTGCACAGTCTTGCCAAACCAAAATCGGTGGTCCATCACACATTCAGTCAATATGTTGTGGAGTTGAGCGTGAGAGCTTCTCACGCGACACAATGGACATCCGCCACCATTGATGCCCGAGTGAAGGGCAATCAGTGACAATCCTAGCTACTACAGATACGTTGGTGCTGTGACGTGCCCCGGCGTCCATTATGCCAATCCAGGACTTGGATATCGTTCCTCGGACTCAGGTCTGTGGGGATTCCTCCTCTTTGCTTGGTGGCTTTCACTCCTTTTTTTTGATGTCATACATACTATTTGCCGATTTGCGCACACAATGGTATATTAGTATCTGCCCTAAATATCTCTTGGCGCGTAGGTAGTAGATTAGATAAATATGGGGGCAAATGTTTGCCGACCAAAACTTGAATTTGTTTAGCTCCATCGAATTTCGTACCTTTGCTTCAACACACAAAGGCACACATGCTGCATCGCTTTTATGATATCGCGAGAGAGATTGGTCGCATACAATGATATCATATGCTTTTACCCTAACGAGGCTCCAATAGGAAAAGTTGTTGGGATGGCCTCGAGATAGTTCCAATCCCAAGGGAAGTCTCGCTCGCGAGGACGTAACGAGAGGAGGGATGACATAGTAGGGTTGTCGTGCTGCATGGATTGACTATCGCCGTGGTTGGAGAGCAGTTCTCGTGCATTTGATTTGTGGTGCCCCTTTCCGAGGCCCTGACAATCTGCTTCACCCAAGCAATTAGGCACATCTAACATTGTCCTATTCGGTGACTCGCGTGGAACCTCAAACGGCCGTGGCCGACTTATTCACATCGCTTGATTTTTCTATTTTGGGCTCTCATTCGTGGCACGCCGAGTTCCTTTCTGACCTTGTCAACTTTAAATATGGCAATTTCATTGTGACGATTTCGCCACCCTTTCGTTAACACAATTTGAGTATGGCCTTTACTGTTGCTTACGTACGGCTACGCCCTATGAATGACTTGAGAACTATATTCTCAATTTGAGTGGTGCAATTATTGTTGCTTGCCTGCCTACTCCGAGGGCTTAGGTTTTGTGCATGTTTGCTTTTTTGGTTTGCTGGTGGATTCCACTACTTTCTTTGTATAGTTATATTCATCCTTTAAAAACTTGTGAAATGATCAAGTTGGTTTCGAGGCAAAGTTTTCAATAACACAACAAATTGATAGCTTCAATTTTAAACTATCCGCACTTTTGCTTTGCTTGGCACGCGTTCGGTTCAGTCGGTCCATGACTACTATCCCTTCGCTTTGGAGGATGGGGGTCGCTTGGCGCCTATGGCGGCTGAGCTGGTTGATCGCATGGCTATTTTGGTGGCAATTCGTCGCATCCCTGGCATGTGTGTTGCTGACTATTGTTATGTCCGTATGCAACATTTCTTTCATCGAACTACTTATGTTCCTTTTCGGCGTTTTTTGGGGGAATGTGCAGCGAGAACTCGTGCAACGTCTTTCTGCTGCTCTTCATGGTACTTTGGGATCCTATCTCCGTGACGCTTTGTAGGAGGGCAGTGCTGATGCTGTGTCATGCCTTCATGTTCCTCGGGCTTAGGTTTTTTTCCCTCTTTCCTTCTTTTTGCTTCGTGGCTTCCGCTGCTTTTTCTTGTAAGATTTTTCTTTTTCTTAAATTATCATCAGCGCGGTTGAACTTTCGATATTTCGGATGGGATGAAAAATAAAAAAGTTTGTTTAGAAGAAAAGAATCGGAAAACACCGAGCAAAAAGGAAAAAGTAGGGGGGGAAATCCCCTGCATGCCTAAGCCCGAGGAACAAGAAGGCATGCCACAGCATCAGCACTGCCCTCCTGCAAAGCATCGCGAAGATAAGAACCCAAAGTACCACGAAGAGCAGCAGAAAGACGATACATGAATTCTCGCCGCACATCCCCCAAAAACCGTCGAAAGGGAACATAAGCAGATCGACGAGCGAAACATGCTTTATAATTCTCTATTACTATGTGCATTCGGCCGCCAAATATCTGTCAGACATAGCTTTACATACATTACAAAATCCTTGAATCTGAGGGTGCGTCAATAAATGCACAACAAATCTCGGGATTGCTTGTTATTAGTTTGCAACATCATTTCGAGATGTTTCCGCGGATGACAATTCCTTGCGTCTCGAGGGTATTGTGGCGGCATTGCTCAACATTTCTTGCATGGGCGCTTGAAACCTACTTAGCAACCCCCAAACATCGCACGTGGTCACATACTGCAAAGCTTCGCGAGGAACGGAAGTAAATGGCAAATGAAATTAGGAAAGAAGCAGAGGGAAGGAGTGGTATCAAGGTCGTGAAAGTCAACCAAATTGAACAACGACGGAAGGATGGTGTGCGGCAACTGCGTCCTGCTAATCCATGATGATATGAAAGAAGGACGAGACCACAACGCGCGACTTTCCGCTATTACGACGCCGGACCATAGAAATATCGTCCACTAGCGTCCCACTGCCCTTTCTTGGGACTTGGCTCTGCGAAGATAAGTAAATTAAGTTGAAAACTTACATATACTTGGGGGAAGGGCTTCCACTTGCAACTTAGTTTGCTCGAATCGGACACTGTACGGCGAAGTTAGGCTTTTCTAAGCCTCCCAAGCTGTGGTTTTCCGGCCCCGAGCCCACCCACGTCAAGCATGTCAACGGCACATGCCATCACACCCACGTGCTCCCATGCTTGCGGACAACATGCTGGGATCATAAAAACCGCATGTTGTGTCGCCCATTTCGGGATTTTTTACGAGCCAAAGTGTGGCAAATCCGAATTTCGGGGCGCCCGAATCAGGGTATACCCCGAAATCGGGGTTGGGCCGCAAACCCTAATACGTCATATCGTAGCCGTGACGGGCCCCATTTGTGCCCCGCTTCCCCCTTAGCCTTACCGTTAACACAAGTCTCGGCCCGCCTTTTCAACGAGCTAAAGTACAGTTAAACCCTAGAAACCCTACATGGTAAACACCCGCCCTACGCGAAAGGCCCTACTTCACTAGTAACGGACTTTATGGGAAGAGTGTACACACAATATTTAGTGTAGAAAATTGAAGTAAAGATAAACCAAAAGTTAGCAACGGTCAAAACCATCGATCGCGCACACAATCCTTGAACACAATTGTGTTTTAAGTATATAGCTTAACTTTTTTCAACTTTTCAAGCGAAATGAAAAATGTTCATGGGATTCATCCGAGTCAGCCAGGATATTATGCCGTTGGCCAAGGAATTGAGGACATGATGGTTAGAATGTGTTAGCGAATGAGAGTAAGAAACACCGCATGTCAGCTAATGTGGTGGTGTATGTGTCAAGAGAAGAACCCGCGCGGTGCATGGCTTACAACACAGCCTAGTTGCGCATTGTCCCGATGGCAGGAAGCGGAGGGCAGAGGTGGAAAGCGAATGAAAGGGGACGAGATGGGGAGGTGCGGTGGTTGGGGGACAACTAATGGCGGGTGTAGGAGTGACCGCCGCGGTAGCTGCCGTAGGAGCCGGACACCATGGTCATGGTGGCCTTGTAGGAGGCGCGGGAGCCCGCCATGCTGATGGGCTGCGTGGAAGTG
Source organism: Tetraselmis chui (assembly GCA_026401115.1). Lineage (NCBI taxonomy): Eukaryota > Viridiplantae > Chlorophyta > Chlorodendrophyceae > Chlorodendrales > Chlorodendraceae > Tetraselmis > Tetraselmis chui. The sequence goes on from JAPMLY010002105.1 coordinate 33,922, forward strand.
GCGGAGGCACCACTCATGCTGATCGGCATCGCGGCGGTCTGGGCGGTCGCAGACGCCTCCGACTCGATCTCCTCCTGCACGATCTTCTCCACCTCTTTCTCGTTGCCCTTTCCGTACACCATTGTGCCGGCTACAAGCACAACGAACCTGACTCCCACAAGGACACCCACACACACACACACACACACTTAAGAAACTGCACACGTCACCATTTGGAGTAATCTTACATGTCATGATTTGATGCGACGTAGAGGTAAATGCATGTTCATTGGCATTGCACACTACTCACCCGCCTAACTGGATGAAGGAGTAGGCGCTCCAGCTCTCGCCAAGCTTGAGGGCAGGGAAGCAGTAGAACAGAACGAGGTCCACAATCCACACAAACAGCGTGCGCATCGTCTCAAGCACGGTGCGGAACACGGCTCCGAGATTTCCTGGAGAGTGAAAAAAGGGAGCGTGCAAAGTGGGCGGGTATGATGAGATGGTGGTCAGGGTATGGCGTGTGATGCTCCATACTGGTGTACAGGAAGGGAGGGGTTGAGGAGTCGGACGTGAGGTGGGGCTGGCCAGTGAGGAGGGAACGCACCGGTAACGGACATGCCACAGAAGTTGTACGAGAGGAGGGCGAGGCAGTCGATGGCGAGGATGGTAGCGATGGTCGGGCTGTTGCCGATCATGTGCAGAGTGTCCCATGTGTTCTCGTGCAGCCCAGACCCGTCCTTGCCGGGCATGAACTGAGCAATGGGGAGCAGGATACATACCTGCGCACATTGGAAAGGGGAGGAGGATAGGGACACATCAAAGAGAGGGGGTGAGAGGGGAGCAGTACACAGACCTACTCCACAATCGAAGCATCCTGACATCATTGACGTGGGAGCTGGCTGATGCGAGTGCTTGTGGAGGGCAAAGGGGTGTGGTTCGAACCATGAGCAGGAAGCCCAGCAGGCCCTCGTAGCCCACGATCTTCATGGGCGCCATGTCCATCTCGCTGAGAAAGTAATCCTCAAAGGTAAGCTGCGCCGCTTGCACGCACTGCATCGCAAGCCAGGGCACATTAGACGAGGGGGGGCACGGGGGCGGCACAAGCATATCCCATTCGATCTCGACACTCACCACTCCCACACAGTCTACTAAAGGGGTTGAGATGAAATCTGCACAAACACACCCCGTCCGCCGACTGTCATCCTCAGTTTGCTATTTGAGTTGACTGTAAGAGGGAAGTGAGTGGGTGGGGGGTCTTTCTCTTGAGGAAAACGCATACTGAGGAGCTCACCTGGGACAAGACGATGAGGATCATTCCGAGCAGGATGAAGAAGGGTTCGATGGTCTGTGAGGCGCTGCCCTCTCCGGACATCAGACTGGCGCTGCCCACGAGGCTGATGCCAACCTGCACCGAACAAAAGGTAGCCCCTTCAACAAACAGGATCAGCAGAATGCCGGGAAGGGGGGGGAGGGGGAGGTCACCATGCAGCAGAGGATGCCGGCGAGGTGCCATTTGTTGAGATGACGTTTAAGAAAGATGATTCCGAGACCGGCCGCGAAGATCATCTCCGCCCCACGCATCATCTGGTATACACTGGCCGTGACCCACAGCAGTCCCACGTTCATCAGCACCTGCACCACGCCGCAGGCACACCCACTAAGTAGCCACTCAAAAACATCACTGCTCGCCCTTCCATCACCAGCCCACGCGCCACCCACCGACTGTGAACCGCGCTCACAAGAGGGAAGCAGAATGGCTGGCTCGCACCGTTGCGATGAGATCGAACACAGTCGGGAACAGGAGGTAACCCACGTGGACCATCTCGTCCCTGAAGGAGTGCTCTTCGACCTGTCATGATGAAGCAGACAGGCAGATGCTCAGAGGTATGGCTACAGCACCTCGACCCTCATTCCTCTTCAGCAATCCCTTCTCCGCTTCCCTGTCGTGCGTCACTCTGCACAGCGCGGGGAGGGCTCACCTCAGACTCATCGTCTGCCAGGAGAGGGGATTCAGAGTCCCGTGCCTCACGCTTGGCCTTACGGTCCAGGTACGCCTCCCAATAGGCGATGGGTAGGCACAGCGTCATTCCTGAAACAAGACGACGGGTCGGCCGACTCAGCGATGACGACGACAAACGCCAACGATCAACACAGAACACCCCCTCCGCCGTCAAGATATGACCCGGCTTCCACATTTACTTGCTGCAAGGTGGGGCGCTTCCATAACACGTTCTGCACGGAATGAGTGAGGACGGTTCGTCGAGTTACGGGTGGGGATGTTACCAATAAACATTGTGGTGCACATCCACAGCGGTTTGTGAAAGTGCTTCACGCCGCCATCCAAACCCTCGCCCTGCAGCTCGTACACTGTGAATCGTAAGAGGCGGAAGCAGCACGAATCATGGTATCAGCACTTTGGCGATATATGACGGAGAGACATAGCGCATCAGAGTGATTCGTGGCTGGCCAAGCTGGTGGTGCCCTTCAACGCCCGATGTGAAGTGTGAGACGACACGTGACAGTCCAAAAACCCTTTTTCGATCGACTTTTTCCGTCGAGTGGCGACTTGGGGTTTGCCACTTTTTGCGCAGCGATCACAGCACCGCAGCAGCAACGCCGCCACGGCGTCTATGTTGAGGTATCTTTGATTTGCAAGCGGATGGATGCGACAGAGGATTCTCAAGAAGCCGAGACGGCGTAGTGGTCTTGGTTTGGGGTTTTACGGCGTACCAATTTTTGCGAACAGCGATGTTATTGTGCCGAACGTTAGCAGGCCGCCAACGCTGACACCTGCGTTGATACGAATCGGCATCGTGCGTGAAAACAATGAGAGTCAACAGAGGATCCCTAGAGAGGGCTGCACGATCTATGTCTGGCGGCGAGGTGCTGAGCCCGGCTCAGACAGGTGTGCTGCCGCCTCGAGTCGGTGTCGTCTATAGAAGCGGCATGCACGACGATACGCGACGATAAGCGACGGCGATGAGGGACCGCAAACTCTGGCGTAGTACTTTGTCAGTACTTGCTGAGCACCTCGTCTCATGGCAACGGTTAAGTGGGATTAATTACAAGCACAGACCTACGCATGCCGCATGAGAGAGAGAGAGAGAGAGAGAGAGAGAGAGAGAGAGAGAGAGAGAGAGAGAGAGAGAGAGAGAGAGCACAGGTACGGGTAAGGGCTAAAGCGAAAAATGTACACTCTTTCCATAAAGTCCGTTACTAGAGGCACGCATTTAATAACCAGCCACACCCTTACCCGCGATTGCCAAGCAACTCAATTGGGGGGTAGAATTATGATTTGCGAAAAACACACCACGGCGCGTTGTTCGCTGACACACGATATGAGCACCTCTACCGTCAGGCCCCAATTAATGTGGGCACACACTTTGGATTTGCAACCTAGATTTTGCAGGCCGAAATTCGTGCATGTGCATGTTATGCACGCCTCTATGCGTAGCTCGGTGCACGCAGTGTCGCGACAAGCAAGGAGACCACTCGACACGAGGCTCTCGGAAAGTTTGCACAATTGCACTATTATCCGCCGAATCTGTTGCGCCCGGCCGCCTACAGTGCGGCGACACCGAGAATGACGTGTCGTGTGCACTTGGTTTTCTTGCCACGTGCCAAAAAGAAAACACCAAGAAGCACGGGTTAGGGACCTTATGGGCTTGAGGGGCGGTTGACTTGCAGTGTAAGCACCCTCTCGCGCGAATCGATGGCTTTTGAAGCTTGCGCATCGCCGGGCGTGAAAAATGGCGGGGAGCTTGCAAACTACCCTAGGACGGGCTTATATTTGGCATGCGGCAAGTGGCACTCTACCATGTCATCATGGGGCATAAAATGCATGGGCAACGCCGCGAATAGAAGAAATATAGAGCGCGGATCGTTGAGCGTATTGGCAAAGCGAGTGTGCGGGTATCCCTTGTTGAGGGGTTGTTATTAGCCCCGCGCGAATGTGGCAGATTTCAAAACCTTAAAAAACTTTAGTTAGGTGTACGAGGGCCTAGATGACGTCGGACGGCGGATTTGACGCGATAAGCTGGTTGTTGAAAAAGGGGATTGCTTGATGCTACATCTTATTTTGCTCCAATCGGACACCGTGCGGCAAAGTAAGAGGCTATTAAGCCTCCCAAATTATGGTTTTCCGGCCCCAATCCCACCTACGTCAAGCATTTTTCCGCCAATTGCCATCACACCCACGTGCTCTCATGTTTGCGGACAAAATGTTGGGATCATTAAACCTGCATGTTGTGTCGCCGCTTTCGGGAGTATTCACCATCCAAAGTGTGGATAATCGAAATTCCGGGGCGCCCGAATCAGGGTATGCCCAAAAATTGGGGCTGGACAAAAAACCCGAATACGTTGGATAATAGCCGGGACGGGGCTCATTTGTGCCATGCTTCCCCCTTCACTTCACCATCAACACAATAAGTCTCGGTCCGCCTTTTCAACGAGCTAAACTATAGTTAAGCCCTAAAAACCCTGCATGATAAACACCCGCCCTACGCGAAAGCCCTTATTTCACTAATATAACGGACTTTATGGGAAGAGTGCATAGTATTACAAAACATGATAAAGCTGATGCCACATTGGTGTCTATGATACTTGTTGTAATTTGCATGGCAAGAAGCATTGTTGAACAATGTGTACGGTTCGCTAGGGGAAGCAAGTATTACATGGTTGCATGGGGCCACAAGCGTGCTGTATGGGGTTGGTTGTAGTATCTAATCGAGTCGGGCAGGCCCACCAAGCCATGGGGCATGCTGGAGGACTCATGAACATTGCAAAGAGGAGAGTGGTGGGCTGGCGGCCGGCAAGGCCAACGGATGGGCCTATCGCCCGCCACATGCGGGCACGCATAGAAATGTAGGTAGTTCAACACTAAGTACTAAGTAGAAATGGTGTGGATGTGTGTTCTGGCCAAGTGGCCTCTGTATCCATGGGTGTTCAGGATTTTGTGTATATGACAGATTGTGAATTGTGCTGCGTGAGTTTTGAGGGGAGGGAGACCGTACCCGAGGTCGGCTGTGGGGCGGTGGAGGGTTGTGCGAGGGAGGTTACGTACAGGGGAGACGGCGGAGCGGAGTGCCCGGGAGGTTCGGCCCTCGAGGGTGTCGAGTTGGGAGTCGCTAAGCATAACGAGCTCGGGGGTGAAGTGCTTGCCAAGGAGGAGACCTCGAATGGCGCGGATTCTTCGGGATTGTGTAATTTGGGAGGTGGAAAGAGCATTGATGGGGGGATGCGGTCGTGCGCTTTAGTTCGCGCCAATGCTTGGTGAAGTTGAGGGTGGTGTTGAGTTCGACCCCGAGGACTCGGTAGGACTCCGAGGGGTCGATGGAAGGGATGGGGGGGGTTTACGTGTTAACGGTAACGTGCTTTGTAGGCAGGATGCGAGGAGGTTGCGGTTGGCTAGGGAGAGGACGTTGCATGAACTCCATAGTGCGCCGGTGGTGCAGCATTTGCGAACATTAACAATCATTCCTATGTACGCGCTGAAGAGGGAGAGCTTTTTGAGTTGGATGGTCATATTGGTGGGCGAGCCCGTAGCGAGGCTGAGGTCGTCGGCGAATCCGTGGCCAATGTATGTCGCAGTGGGCTCTGTGGGGTCGGCGCTAGTGGTGGGGGCACCGGGGCGGTAGCCTCGGCTGCCGACTGTGGGCCAACGGAGGATTGGTTCTAGGAAAAGGATGAATGGGAAGGGGCGAGGGTGTCCCTCTGTGGGGTGCCGCGGTTGATGTTTATACATGGGGTGGAGCTGTAGGGGGTGATTTAGTCGGTGGTAGATACTCCATAGAGTTGTTCGCATGTGTCGACAAAGGTGGGAGGCATGCCGAGTTGGCGCATGCGTTTGAACATAATGCGGTGGTCAGCCGCGTTGAAAGCGCCCTTGAAGTCCGCTTACATTATGTAGACGTCTTTGTTGTAGATTTCTGCGTCTTTCATCATCATGATGGTGGAGGTGAGGGCGTCATGGATTCTGCGAAGGAGTCGGAATCCATCTTGGTGTTCGTTGAGGATGCCGTGAGCTTATGCATACTTAGAGCCTGCGTCTTTGATAATAAGTGCAATTCAGAGTTTGATCAAGTTGTTCATGAGGGCAATAAGGCGGTAATTGTCGAGGAGAGTTGCGTCACCACTTTGTGTAGTAAGCATGTGGTGTTGTGGCACAAGTCGGGGGGGGGGGGGGGAGTATGTGCTTTATGGGTGAGGAGGGATAGGAGGGGATAGAGGGCGGAGCGGGTGGCATTGGGTAGGAGTTTTATGGTTTCGTTGGGCTTTGCCAGTGCCGAGCGAGTTGATCGTCTTATCGAACGCATCACGTGTTATCATGTCGGTGAGTGTGAGGGAGGGATCTCCACGGGGTTAGATGACGAATGGGTCGGGGTTGTCGGGGTTTTCCCACGGAGGAATGGGAAGCTCGGGTGGGGTGGCACGGGTGGGTTTTTCGTCGAAGTGTGAGTGGACTGCGGCCATGACATTACTAGGAAACTTTACAGTGGTTGTGTTGGGGCGGTGATTTTATTTAAGGTCGAGGCGCGGCGTTGTTAGGGGGGAGGAGGCCGCTTATTTTTTTAGCATGCGGTGGTAAGATTTCGGGTTACCGTCGTATGCAATGTTGACGTGGGATTTGATTTTACTTAATTTATCCGTGGTGGCAGTGTGGAGGAGGTGGCGAATGCGTTCTTAACATTTATGTTTGATGGTATCGAGGGTCATGTAGTCGGTCGTATGATGGAGAGATTGGGCGAGGTGAAGAGGGGCAGTGGGCCGCGTTGAGTGTTGTAATGTCGGAGGGTTTAAACGAGTTTGCGGTATTTTTAAGGGAGCCAAGTGGTGTCGGGGGAGGCGTTTGGAGGTCGCGGTTTCCTTGGGGGGAGTTGGGGCCATGGTTTAACTGGTTGCTGCATGGTCCATGTGATTTGAGAGGAGGGTGGCAAGTTGCAAGGCTAGGGTGTCGAGGTCATTTGTGGAGGTTATGGACGAAGGTGTGTTGGGTATGGTAGCGTGGAGGGAGGCAGTCTGGTTGATGAGGTCGGGTGTTCTGGCTTGGCATTCGTGTATGTTTTGTTTTGTGAGGGGGGAATTAAAGTTGTAATTGCGGGTGGAGTGTGGTTTGTGTGAGGGGTTGTCGGGCGAAGGGGGTCGGGCGATGAGGAAGGAGGTTGCTGAGATAACGAAGTGGACGGCGGAGTGGTCGGTGAAGTGTGAAGGGGGAGGGAAGACCAAGATGGCTTATGGGGAGGGGGTGAGGGTTGAGGGGGGTGTGGAGAGCCAGTGGTCGATACAACCCGCGCTGCGGGGGAAGGTAGGGATTGGGGGGTGGAGTGGTTGTAGGTGGGAATTGAGGAGGGAGGTGAGGGCGGGGTGTCATGGACCTATTTGTGTGGTGGCATGGAAGTCTCCTTCCCAAAAAACGCGATGGTTAGGGTGGTCGTCGGCTGGCCATAGGGCGACTTTTACATACACGCGGATTACGTAGGTGGTGTGGAGTTGGGGCATGCAAACGCCAATAAGGAGGTATGGGGTGCCAGAGTGCGGGATGAGGGACATGCCCGTGATGTGGGGGGCGAGTTGGGGGGTAGGGGTAGGACATCGGCGGAGTGGAAAGACGATTTGCGAACTCATGCGTGGGACTCCTGCGTGAGGACTCATGCGTGGGGCTGGGGTACTTGGGGTTGTTTCGAACGTGCGCTCTTAAGGAGGTTTCGGGGTAGGGCGGCGCGCCAGCGGAATTTGTGAGTTGTGTGATTGGTTTCGGTGAGTACGAAGACGTCCGGTTGGTGAGTGGTGGCGAGGTGGTCTACATCCATGATGGAGGTTAGGAGGCCGCGGGTGTTGAGCTTGATGAGGTGAATTGGTTGGGGGGTGTGGTGAGGAAGAAATGGTTGTTGTGGTGTGTGAGGGGGGGGGTGGGGATCAAGAATCGAGGGATGTGTGAGTGGGTCGGGGTGGGGTGGTTGGGGGTGGGGATGGAAGGGGTGTGAGTTGGAAGTGGAGTGGGTCGGGAGTGAGGGAGGGGTGGACTGTGAGGAGTGGGGGGGTAAGAGGGGGGTTAAGTGCGGTTGACAGTTGTGAGCATTCAATGGGAAGGGGGGTGGAGCGGAATGTGTGGTGCCGAAGGAGGGAGTGGAGTGTGTAAACAATGTCGCAGGGGTCAAAGGGGGGCGGGTGTATGAGTGGTCAGGCGGTGTTGTGAGTATGTAGTAGGTGTGGAGGAGTACGTGGGTCCCGCAAGACCATGTGTGATCGGTGTCGAGTTGTCGGGAGGGGTTGAGGATGTGGAGGGACTGGTTTGGGGGAGGGGCGGTGGTGGGGTTCTATGTTGCGAGCAATGAGATGGTGCGGTGGAGGAGTACCGGTGGGGGTGGGTGGTGTAGGGAGTCAATCGAAGTGGCAGAAGTGTTGGTGATGTGTAAGAGGCCGAAGTGTGAGTGTTGCCATGTGATGACATAGAGTGGGTGGTGGGGTGTGCCCGGGTGTGGGTGGTGTACCCCGGTTGTGACTGTCAATCCATTGAGTGGGGAAGACGCCATAGTGGTGATTGGTGTCGACCTCATTGTTGGTGATGATGGTGTATGAGGCGGAGGAACAGAAGTGGAGTTTGGCGAGTGAGGTGGCTATGGAGTATATGTTGCCTAGCTATGGGTACCGACCCCATTGGAATGAGAGTAACGCAGAGATATCTAGGTTACCAATAGGGGCGGGGAGGCCGTATTCGAGGTGCAAGTCAAAAAGACAATTATGGAATGTGTTGGCCCTGGTGTGCGGGTGAAAATGAGACGCGGTCGTGTGGCTGGAGCAAATGTGGTTACATTGTGCTGCCTAATATCGGGTAGGGATGTTGGAGTCTAGGGGAACGGGTGGGGGTTGTGACTTTTGGGCCGGTAGGCCTTGTTGTTAATGTTTTAGGGGCTGGGGGCGGCCTTACCGGCCGAGGCGGTCTTGGAGGTCGGGTTGGAGGGGGAAGGGGAGGGTCCCGGGGCCGCGGAGGTAGAGGGATACTCTCTATCGAGTTCATCAGTCCAGTCTTATAGTTCGCCATCCGTTGGGTCGGTGTGGGTGGCTGGAGAGGGTTTGGAGGAGGGTGCGCCTATCTGAGCGTAGGTGGGGGAGGAGTTGTGTGCATGGGTTTGGTTGTGTGGCCGGATAGGTTGGAGAAAGGTGGTGGGGGGTTGTTTGGCGGTGCGCGGGGAGGGGCGAGGGGGCGGGGAAGGGGGTCTCTTTTTGTTGTGTTGGCGTATAGGTTTGGTGACGCTAGCCGGGGGGGGGGGGGGGGGGGGGGCATGTTTGAGGGCGGGGTCGGTAGGGGGGCGAGGGTTGTGTGAGGTGTCCATGGGGTCTGCCATGATGAGGGTGGGGGTAGGGGTGGGTGATTGGGGAGGGGGGGCGATGTGTTGGTGGAGTCGGTGGTTGAAGGGAAGGCGGGCGGGAGAAGGTTGGGGAGGTTCGTTTGCGGGGCGGTTCGGAGGTGGCGTGTGTGAGTAGGGTGGAAGAGGAGTACATGGGTTCAGCTGAGTCTTCGGTGGTGGTGGGGAGGGGGTGGGGTTGGCGCTGGTGGTGCGTGGTTCGGGAGCGGAGGAGGGGGGGTTGGTGGTGGTGGTGGGGGCAATGAATGGTTCCGGGGAGGTGGAGCGGCGCTTCTAGGAGGGTTTGAGGGATTGAGGTATGGCGGGGATAGGGTTTGAGTATGTGGATGAGAGTTGGATGTCGGGAAGGGAGTCGAGGTCGAAACGGGGTTTCATCATCGGTGTCCATCATCGAGTTGTCGGAGGTCTCGAGCTTCCACTTGGTGACGGTGATAACGTCTAGTAGGTGGCGGGTCCATAGGAGCAGGAGTGTGGGGGGGTTGCGGTATAGTTTTGGGTTTGTGTTTGGAACTGTTGAGGGGTTGTGGTGATGGTGAGGTGGTGAAGATGGGGTCCGAGAGGCGGGCCCTACCAAAGGTAGAGTAGTGGTGTGGGTTGATGTTGAGTGTGCATGTGGCGTGTATGTGTGAGCCGCGGTGAAGGAAGGTTGGTTTGAGGGGGCTGGTGGCTGTGTCGTTTGTGGAGATTAAATTGAAATTGAAATTGTTTACAACATGTACCGTATGCGCCGGTATACACCAAATACCGTATGCGCCGGATGCTATCTCTAGGCCCTCCCAACTACGCCATACAGGAAACTTATAAGTCAGGGCTAGACCGTTAACCGCCTAAATTCAACCTCTCCAAGGGTGTTCGGGGGTTTTACTGGTGCGATGCAGGGTGAAGATGGAGTGCAATCAGGGGCGTGCGAAGGTGCAGTGTGCGGAGGCGCGGCGAGAGGTCGTGCGGGACTTGATGCGGTATACAAGTAGGAGATAGTGTAGCCATTGGACAGTGTGCGTGTGCAGTTGTGTAAGTATGCGAGATGTGTCGAGTCGTGCTTTAGATATGAGTTTGTCAGGAGGATCGGTGCGGAGGGCGAGGGGAGAGGTGAGCCTTGCGATGGTGGATGAGTGCGGCGTGCCCGTGCGGCTCATGACGATGGGGAGGATGTCGACCTCGGTACCTGGCAAGTGGACACGGATGGCGTTTGCGAGGGGTGTGTATTTGGCACGAACTAGGTGGGCTGTCTGGGAGAGGTTGTGGTCTGTGCAATATTTCCATTCTCATATCTTGATCTTTTAAATGGACGAGTAGCGACGGCGACCGTTTGTTTGTCCGACGAATCGAGGTTCGAGGAGGCGGATAAAGTCGGGTATGTGCGCGGGGGGCCGTAACGCGGGGGGGAGAATCTCGGGAGGGAGGATGGCGGGGCACTAGGTTAGGGAGTCGGGTGAGAGACCTTAGTCAGCAGCAACAAGGCGGGTGGGCATGTGAGTGGGGTGGGGGGTGACAATCAAGAGGGGTGTGGGTGGGTGTGTGGGATGTAAATGATTTGATGGGTTTGTTACCGAAGTCCGCAGTGATGGTCTCCCATCGACCGCCGTTGTGGCGTTCCAGGAGGGAGAGTAAGAGTTGCAACGCGTTGTTGTGTCGGTCTTGTCTTAGGACATGGTGGGGCAGTTACCGGCCATGTGCCCGTTGCTAGTGAATGGGCTACACCTGGGGCAGCGCAGGGTGGGGTTGTGTGTGAGAAGGCGGGTGTTGTGGACTCCCCACATGAATTCTTGCTTGTGGGTGAATTGGATGTTGGTGAGTGTTGTGGTTTTGTGGAAAGTGAAGTCCGCGCCGTCCTCCGCGGCGCGGGCGAGGAGGGCACCGTGTTTGGATGTTTGCGAGGTGTGTGTGTGTGTGTGTGTGTGTGTGTGTGTGTGTGTGTGTGTGTGTGTGTGTGTGTGTGTTTGGTGCTGTGGGTGTGGGCGTCAGTTTTAAGGTTGGTATATCTGTAGGGTATGTGTTCCCCTAGGGTCTGTGGAATGACGGTGTATGGCCACGTCCAGCAGCCTATCGATATGTTTGAACCTGTGGTGTAAGTTGTGTCGGGTGGGTATCCATCCGCGACTTGGTTAGCTAGAGTGTCTGCGAGATCGTTTCCTTGTGAGTGGTTGTGTGCTTTAATTTTGCCGAGGTGTGGGCGGATGCCTGCGTCGCAGCGGGTTTTGAGGATGTGTGTGATGGAGAGGAGTGTGTCGCGGTGAATGTTGTGTCTGTAAGCGAATGGGCAGGTTAAGTAGCCTTATATGAGGCGGAGGGAGCACGCACAGTCTGTAAGGAGATGGGTATGGCCAAATTGGAGGCCTATGTCTATGCCTGCTAGTTCAGCTCGATTTATAGTATATGAGGGAGGGGTAGAGGTCACGTGACTAGTACTAGAATTTTGATGCGGGTGTCCGAGGCGGGGTGGGTGGCGGCTGCTCCGAGGGGGGAGTTGCCTCCCTTCTTGGAGCCGTCTGTGTATATGAAGTTCTGTAAATTCCAAGCAAGAGTTCCTCTGGTGGGGAAGTATGTTAGTTGCATGCGTTCATGGAGGGGGTAGGTAAGGGGGTGAGTGGGGTTGGGGGGGAGGTGGAAGATGCCTGTTGAGTGTGGTGAGTAGGAGTCGGTGAGGTGTGGAGGTGGGATGGTGATGATGGGGTTGGGGAGGTGAGTGTCGTAGATAGACTCGAGAGTGTTGTGGAGTGCGGTCATGGCTATGTGTGAGGGTAGGGTGGAGAGGGCTAGAAGGTTAGCGACGAGGTAGATGTCGACCATCCAGCGTGTGCCGAATGGGGTAGGTGCAGGGTGGCCTGTGTGTTGGTCGGGGGGGGGTAGGAAGGTGTTTGCGTCGTTGGGAAGGGTGTAGAGGTGGTGGGTGTATGGGGAGTTGATGTATTTGGAGTGGCGGTATGGTGTGTGTTCACATCGGGGGAGTATGAGGATGGTTGCGCAGGGTGTGTGAGAGTTTGTGAGGTGTGCGCTGGTGATTGCATGTTCCATGGCGCGGCGCATGCATTCGTGGTCGTATTCTGGGTTGGCGATGTTGGTGTCGTGCCATGTGTGTGGGGCATTGCTTCCGCTTGATGAGAAGACTGTGTCTTCGGGGTATAGGGAGTGGTAGGTGTGAGAGTGGAGTGATTTGTTAAGTGGGTCTGAGTAGAGTTATGTCTGGATGTGGAATGTGTTGCGGAGTGCCGTGAGTAGGTCCTCTCTAGTGGCCCATCTGTTACGTGTGGTGGTGGCGGGTGTGGGTGAGTGGATTTCTGAGCAGGAGCCTAGGCGAGTGAGGAGGTGGAAGACCTCTTCTTCGAACGTGTATTGCGAGAGGTCGGGGAGGAGTAGTTGAAATAGGTGGCGGACCCGGGGGCCGTTAAGGGTGGTGACCGCGCGGCCGTCGGGAGTGCATAGTATGGTGGTGTCGTGCAGTGATGGGTGTGTGTGAATGGCGAATTTACCGGTAGGGAGCATGTTGAGGTCGGGGTGGATGGGGTCGTGGTTGAATGTGATGAGGGGGTGCGTCCATGGAGGGGGTCCGGGTTTTGGCATGATGGGTGTCGTGGAGGGTACAAAGCCGGAGTTAAATGCGGTGAGGGCGGTAGGGCCGGAGGGGGTCTCACTGATGGTGTCGTGTAGTTGTAGGCATGGTGCCCATTGGACCTCGTGGAGGCGGATGAGGTCGTGTTGTTAGCCGCGAGCACACCATTCGCACTGCCATGTGGCGGGTCTCTGAGCGGGACGGCATTGGGAATGAACGGCAAAGTGCGGGCATGTGCAGCAGGGGGAGGTGGGTTCTGTGTGTAGTGGGTCGTGACATATGGAGCAGTCGGTGGGGGGGGGGGGTGGGGAGGCATACCGATGTGGGGGTGGAGGAGATGAGGCGGAAGCCGTCGTCGAGTTGGAGTTGTATGTCCCATTCCGTGAGGTGCTCCGGTGCCCATTCTACCATGTATTGTGTTTGACCGTATTCTATGTCCCTGTGTTTGGAAATGAAGCGCGTAACGTCGCATGGGGGGTAGTGGTGGTCCGAGGGGGTGAGGTATTCTGTGTCTATGTGTGAGGTGGGGGCCGTGGAGGGGGAGGTTTTGGTGTGGGGGGTGTGGATGCCGGATGAGAGGGTGGGGGGGGGGGGGGGGGGGGGGGGGGGGGGAGGTGCGGGGAGAGGAGGGGAATCCAAGAGGGGTGGATAGAAGTGGGGGGGGGATGCTTGTTTGGGGGTGAGGTGTGCGATGGGCAGGCGGTTCTGGATAGTATCAAGGCGGAGAGAAGTTGAATGGGGACTGAAATTGAGGTGGTGGACCCTGTGAGTGTGGAGATGGATTTGCAGGATTTGAGTAGGAAGGTGGATGAGGTGGCGCGGAGGAGGATTTGTGGCCATGTGGTTATGTTATTTTTCCATAGGGGGGTGAGGCGGGGGAGGAGGGAGGCGTGTGTTTTGCGGGGAGAGAATTCACAGTATGCTTGTTTGTATGTGTGAGCGTCGGTGATGTGTGTGGCTTTGTCTCGGAGTGAGGTGAGGAGTGTGTTGTCTTGTCTAGTGAAGTGGGCGCGAAGTGTGGAGGCAATGGGGTTGGTGAGGGAGAGTGGAGGGATGTTGTGGAACATGGTGCCCTCGTCGCGTTGGGCTCTAACTAGGCATAAGAGTGTGGGTGGGGTGGAGTTGCGTGTCATGATGGATTCAGTGGGCCAGTGGGAGTATGTGGTGGAGATGGTGCGGATGTGCGCTCGGGCCATGTGGCCTCGATATCTGGGGTTGTTCATAATTTTATGGAGGTGTCAAACTGTGAGTTGTGCGGCGTGGGCTTTGAGGGAGGGGAGGCTATATCCGAGGTCTGAGGTAGGGCGTGGGAGGGCGGTGCGGGGGAGGTTACGCACCGAGGAGACGGCGGAGCGGAGTGCGCGGCAGATTTGTCCTTCGAGGGTGTCGAGTTGGGAGTCGGTGAAGAGGCCGAGCTGAAGGGTGAAGTGTTTGCCGATGAGGAGTCCACGGATGACCCTTATTCTGCGGGATTGTGTTAGTGGGGAGGAGGAGAGGGCGGTGACGAGGGATGCACCAGTACATCTTAGTTCGTTGCAGTGTTTGGTGAAGGTGAGGGAGGTGTTAAGTTCGACCCCGAGGACTCGGTATGTGTCCGAGGGGCCTATAGAGGGGATGGGGGCCGGGATGGAGCTGATGGTGGAGATGAGATTGTAGTACATTTCGGTGGTGAGTTATAATTGGATGCTAACGTTGATGTTGGTGGAGGGGAAAGGGTGGGAGCGGTAATAAGAGCCGTCGGGGAATTTTTGTAGGGGAGTGTGATGGATGAGGTCGAAGATGAGCAGTGGTATGTTGTGTGAGTGAGAGTGAAGGCCAATGTATTCGCGAGATGTTTGATTGTGGATGAGTGTGAACAACCAGTGTGATGGGGGGATGGCGCCGTCACCGTCGATGCAGGGGTGGGAGAGTGATTGATGTGACTCGATGACGAAAGTGGTGAGGGAGGTGGCTGCCCCGGAGGTGCATGAGACATTGCATGTGACTGGGGAGGGGGTGTGATGGTAATGTT
>JAPMLY010002106.1:0-26879 GCA_026401115.1 Tetraselmis chui
GTGGTCGCCACATGCAAGGGAGAGTGACGCTCGACGGTGGTAGTCCTTAAGAGAAGGCCGTCGGTAGGTCTTCTACCCTTTCACGCGGGTCGAGGTACGTGTCGTCGGGTAGGACATCAATAAATGATGGGGGGGGGCGTCACCTTGAGTACCATCCGAGCCGTTACCGTAGGTCGTTGGCTCATGAATGTTATGTTGTGGTGTGATGTTCGTCGATCGCTGATTGTCGTGGCCCTCTAATTTCAATAAAAGTTGATGAACTCACAAAGTTAAACATTGCTAATTGTGTAGGGATGGAGAGCTCAGCTAAAGGGATGTCTAAAGTTGGATTCAAGTGGTCGAGCAAAGAGTCTGACATGGCCGTGTCGAAAGTATTCTTATTCACACACGGTGGTATAGAGAGATCTTACACACCTTGCTAGACTGCTAGAGTCTAGATGCCGTTTGCGTGAGCGATGCTCGCGCGCAAGGCATGAGATGGTCTAACGTTTTGTGCGGCGCGTCACATATAGGGGTGAGTTTTTACTAAGGCAACACATGGAAAAGCTAGTCTGAACGGTTAGATTTGCGAACCGTCATGGCAACGCTTGCTTATCTAGCCCCTGTAGTGTCATTTACACCTCAATATGTAAAAGTATGACTCCAACAAGTGTCGGAACGAAGCAACCGAAATGGGTTGCAGTGAACAGCAGCCAAGACGAGGGACATGGGCGACTCCTCAAGAAGGACGATACACGAACAGCACACCCATCACGAAGTCTGAGCAGAGGAGGATACTCCTGAGTAAGGAGGGCCCACAACCTATAGAAGCTACAGACTGAAGAAGGTTGTGCGTGCGATGCAGATAGAGGCTGAGACTGCTGAATATTAGGGAAACGAGGAAGTGAATTACAAAGGGGCTGCTGGCTCACATCTGTAGCAGATTGTTCGCATGTGGAGCTGACATATTCTAGTATTTAATAATCAAGATAGCGAAGCTCTGCCGCTGCCTACAAGTGATGAGGGCTGTGTCTACGCCCTCATAGAAAGAGACTGCGAGTTCCCTGGGTGGTTGCGCCGATGGTCATCCTGTTTGGTTGACTGTCTGTTCAGATCACACATCCATCCATCTAACCGATCTGAAGGCTCCTCTTTCATTTACCTCCTTCACTACAAGCGAACATTCGCTCATGACAACGGCGAAAATTTGTTGCTTTCCAGAATGCAAAGATATATGGGCTGCGGTAGGGATAGTCATCAACCACGGCCAATACCAAATTAATACCAAATAAATCCATCGTTAAATTACAGCAAAACAAATGCCCGTAATATTTCCGCACCTCCTCGATTACGTTTCCCTCTTGGGTCCCACTCGTTTTCCTTCGTCCACGTTCTTTTAGTGCTTCTTGCAACTGATTCTCTTTTATACCTCCTCGATTTACATATAACCTCTCCTGAATGCCGACGAGACGGCACTGATTCTATGCAGCGCTACTGATCCCCGCCAAACAACGGGAGAGGCACGGCACCGTCGCGAAGCTCTTCAGCACAGACACGAGAGACAACTCGGCCGAAAAACTCGCGCGCCTGTCGTGGAGTGCAGTTTCTGGTGCGCTTCGTAAGCAGACTCGCACATATGTTATCCGTTAGCGCCTCTTCAGTTGCCACCTCGTAACAGACTCGCGTGGCCCCGGAGTAGCACACTGGCAGCACGGTGAACTGCCTTCCGGCGCTGGTGTTTTCCAAGTAGTTGCCGGCAAGCCGACCGCGAGGGCACACGCGAGCGAGCTCTTTGCAGCCAATCACGGCGGCAATGTCACCCATCTTTGGGCCGATGGCAGTGCAGTTGCGGAACGGCAGAGGCACATCCGCTTTTTTGGTTTTGGGGTGCAGAGCGTCCCTGCGAATGCCGGACATGGCGATACAAACATCATATATAAATAAACAAAACGAGAAATAATGAACTCGGATAATCATTTTATGTCACAATCAGGCTATCACACGCGGAGTGAGGTTTGCGACAACAAATTTGTTGGAGTTCTGACCTATTGGCCATGCGACTGCAGGGCACAAAGGACGTGTAGCCCATGCACTCCGCCTCGCAGGCTGTGGATGCAAGCTCCTCGCCCGAGATGGTGCTACACACGGGCTCACGGTCGCCAGTGTTGTCCGACTCGCAGCGACATGATAGGTCAACAGTAGGGGGCTCAGTCCAAGGCTCGGCCTTGCACTTCTTAGCGCCTTTCTCCCCCGCACATTTGGCGCATTCCTCGTTCATGGCAACGTAAGAGCCATCCGTGCAGACGGGGTCAAAGAACGTGCGGCAGCTGCACTCCCGGTTGTCCTCTCCAAAGCTCAACGTGCGAAGCGCGCTGCACTTAACGAAGTCACGGTACCCGCTGCAGTGCGCCTCGCAGCCTGTGCGGCCCACGGGTAGTAGCGTACCAGCGTCACACACAGGCTCCGTTGGAGCGCTTGGGTTGCAGTTACACAGAAGTGCCTGATGAGGAGAGGGTGCACGTCGAGGTGAGCACAATAGTGTCAGCAGGTCGAGTGCCGTTTCGCACGTTTAGTATGTAACGCCACAGTCATACCCTCGACGTCTCGGTGGGAATGGTGAGCCGAGCGGTGAAGGAGTTACAGTTTAAAACGTGCAAGGGGTAGTAACAAGACAATTCAAAGGGTTGACCTGGTCGGGAGGGGGGAGGGTTGGGAGGGCGTCGCACCTGTTGCAGCTCGACGGCGGCGAATGAAGGAGCGACGAGTACAGAGAGAAGGGCCGCGAGCACAATAAGAGCCGCCATGTGATCTATCGTCACGAGGCAAGACAGATATCAGGCAGAGTGAGAGTGGCTGTAGTCGTTGAGCTACTGTAACCGTGGACGAGTTGGTGGGAAGAGGTTCTAGAGCGATGTTTTCTTTGCACTGTCTGCAGGGACTGCTGGGTGGCTCGTCGTTGAGGGGCTCGAAAGGCAGTCAAGCTAATCGTCAGCTGGCGCGGCGGTGACACATATCGAAATGGCGAAATGTAATGCCGAGTGCCGCGGCGATTCGTGAAAGTCCGCGCGTCTCGGGTGGGTTCTGCCTGTACAATGACATGTCACACTTTAAAATTATATCACCCGGGTCGGTAAGAATATCTATATGTAGTGCTTAAATTATACAACAAAATCAATTGAAATATCAATGTAATATATTTCCTTGCGTGATATTTCAATATCATAATAGATGAATATTCGTGTTCTTCAGGCTTTGGTTTTTTCCTCTTTCCTTCTCTTTGCTTGGTGGCTTATGCTGCTTTTTCTTGTAAGCAAATAGTAGGTAAATATTAGAAAACCTATATTCCCGCGACTACTAGTAGACTACTACAATATACTCCCTCGTGCGTGTACGGCGGATACCCGTGTTTTTTGCCGTACTTTGAGTGCTGTGTAGAGCGTCCGCCCGGGGCGTCGTCGTTCGCGACGCGCTGCTGGCGTTCGCGCGGTCCGTCAGGCGGGGCGTCTCGTCGCGTCTGAATCTGCTGCTGCACTGCGGGCACATCACACACCCGTCACGTGCGACTCTTCGCAGCGTAATCAAAATACAGGGTGGGTGGGTTCGCGCGAAGCCTAGATTGGCTGAGCGCGAAAGCAGAGAGTGCCTAGGCTCGTGGCTAGCTACGGCTTATAAGGCACGGGCTAGCTAGAGCTGACCGTTGGGGAAGTCGTTGGTCGTTGGCTGCGTCTAACTGTTTGGGCAAGGTGGTTGCCCTGCAGGTGAGCCGCGCCGATATTAACGGTAACAGTAACCGCTAGAGTTACTGTCCCGTACACATGATATTGGATATGCAAACCTCTAGATTCAAATCAATCTGACCATTTACCCTAGGGCACGTTTTGCCAGTAACCTAAAGCCAAAGGCTTGCACAGCCAGAATTAGTGTTGCGGGGGGGACGGAGTGAGCCAGCCGAAGAACCGCCAAGCAGCAGGTGTTGGGGTCATGGTGGGGTCAATATATTTTCCTTCGGTCACGGAGCTGTTCTTGGCCCAGCCACCCATAAATTTGATTACGGGGAGGGGTGCGCCGATGCAGCTGGCAGCGGACGCCGCGCCTTTCCGTAGGCTGTGCGACGTCCATTTAAAGCCGGCGGGCGCGGCCGAGGTGACTGAGAGAAGGGCGAGGGAGAGCCAGGTGGAGATGGTGGACGCGGCACCCCAATCGGCGGAGGGCTCTGAAGGTGAGAAACTCCAGAAGGCGAGCGGGGGTGGCTGGTTGTAGAACTTAGTGCAAAAAATAGCGCGTTGTTCCGTGTAGTAGTCTATCAGGTTCGCCAGGACGGGGTTAGCGGCTACAGGGATAGCGATGACCAGTTTATCGCTGGCGTCGCGGCGTTGGTCCCCCTTAGACTTCCGCACGTAGAGGCAGATTTGCTGCGAAGGCTTGTCGACCACGAGGTCGCCGGTCTGGCAGCGGGCGCCGGTCTCGGCGCGGCAGAAAAACGTGTAATTGACACACACCGCTAAACAGGCCCTGAAGCGTTGCATCTGGGGGAAGGCAGCAGGGGTCCACGCGAAAGTGTCGTGGAGGGTGTGGGCGTAGTGCAGGATGTCTAGGGCGACTTGTGCGGGTAGCGGGAGGCGAGCGGTGGTAGGTACCAGGCGGCGCTGTAGCATGGCGAGTCCACGGCGGGCGTCCGCTAGGAGTTCGCCCACGGCGATAGGTTGGCGCCGGTGGTCGCGGAAGTACTTGTTAATTGCGCTGAAGTAAGGCTGCAGCGAGCTGGCAGCGACCGTTCCCAAGCGGGCTAGCCAGGCCGTGTAGCGGACCATTGTGGCCGGCGTGGCCTGTAGCGGGGCGATATTTTCCTCTGCACAAAAAATAAAAAACTGTCGAATTGCGCTCTGGTAGCTCAGGTACGTCGAGGGCGCTAGCGAGTTGCTGAGTAGGGCAACCGCTGTAACCCCGAGCTTATCTGATCCTAGGAGGTCTTGAAAAGTTTCAGCCAATTCGGAGGACCAGGGCGACTGTGCTGCTTCGAGGCGTAATTCGTAGCGCGGGGGTCCTGTACGCAGAGGGCGGACGTCCTGTACAGGCGCATTTAATCGGTCCGGGCGTATCGCTCGGCCAATCGCACCGCGTCGGGTGTAGAGCCAAGCGGGGGTGCTAGCCGAAAGGCCACGATGCTCCAAGCGGGAGGTCCGACCCCTTCTTGCCTGCCTAGCCTGCCGGGGAAGAACAGGTCGCGGGACGCTGGGAAGTGCACGGTCTCGGTGGCCAGGCGGGCGAACGCGTGGTACCATGTTTTGTTTCGCCAGTAGGGGGCGATGACTGTTGCCTCGGCTTGAGCTTGTTCGAGTTTCGCGGCGAGTGCGGGTAGGGCCGACCAAGGGGGGTTGCAGTAGTTGTTCTCGCGTCTCCACGCCGAGTCGGGGAGGTGTAGGCAGTCGATGTCCTCGCACAAGGGGTCGCGCCAGCGGGCGTTGAAGCGTGGTAGCTGCGTGTTGAGCATAGACGCGAACCGGTCGATTGTATGCGGGCCCCACCGACGCTGGAGGTGTTTGAAGAGTTGAGGGTTTAGCTGCCAGTCTTCGGAGTCCAGTTCGCGGCTGAGCGTGTCGGCCCAGACGTTGGCGGCCGACCGGATGTAGCGTGGGCGGATGTGGATGTCGTTGGTGTCGAGTAGGAACCACAAACGCCGTAGCTCGGTCATCATGACGGGAGACCGGGAAGTTAGCTTGGTTAGGACGGCGACCACGGCAGTGTTGTCCTCGTGGAGGAGGACTTGTCGTCCTCGGAGTTGCGGGAGAAAGGTTTCGACCGCGTGCCGGACGGCCCGAAGCTCCTTCCACGTAATGTGTTGGAGGCGGTCGGTGGCGCTCCAAAACCCGCGGGCTTGGTAATTGGCGTCCTCGTTGAGGACGGCCCCCCATCCGTAGTCGCTCGAGTCCGCGTGCAAATAGGCGGTCTCGATGGGCTTGTAGATCGACCGGCCGTTGTGTTGGGAGGGTACCGTGCGCCACCACTCGAGGTCGCGCCGGAGTTGATGGGTGAGGCGCACGCGTCCCCCCCAACCGGTACGGGTAGCCAAAACGTTGTGGAGCTCGCGCAAAAAGAATCGGGCGGGCGCGATGGCGAGGTAGAGAAATTGCGCTTTTCCCGCGAAGGCTGCGAGTTGGCGTGTGGGTAGCCATCGTGCGTTGGACGCTGCCCGTCCGAGCAAGGACGAAGCGTGTTGTGCGAGGTGGTGCAGTTTTGCGAGTGGGGCGCGAAACTCGCCGCGGTGTAAATCCACCGTGAGGCCCAAGTGGTCGCCGACTTGCGTTGGCGTCCATACACCTTTCTTGGGGTTGCGCTGTAGGCCGAGGCTGTCGAGCAGGGCTTGGACGCGCTGCCGAAGTAAGAGTGCCTCGTCGTAAGTGTCCGCCAAGAAGAGGAAGTCGTCCATGTAGGGTAGTAGTCGAGTTCCTCGCCATCGCGCGTTTCGGAGGAAGCGCTTGGACGGGCGGCGTGGGCCGGCCGGTGTAGCTGCGGGCGTGGGAGGTGGTGGGCGGCGTAGGTGGTTCGTAAACACTTGCGTGAGTTTGCAAAAGTAGTAGGCGGAGCCCGACCACCCCATGGGGAGGCACGCGAGGCGCCATAAGGTGCCGCGGTAGTTGACCGTGAAGTAATCCCGGTCTTCCTCCCGGATGCCAAGGGTGTAGTACCCATCGGCGAGGTCGAGTGAGACGAAGTAGTCCCCCGGTCGAGATAGATGGCGGAGGTGCTTGAGGGTCTCGCAAGTCATGTTGAACGTCGAGCAGTAGCGGTTGAGTTCGCGAAGGTCGATAATCAAGCGCCATTGATTGCATCCGGGTTTTGGAACTAAGAACATCCGGGAGACGTAGCGTGGGTTCGTAGAGCGCTCCCACGCGCCGCAAGCCTCGAAGCGTGGTAGTTCCGAGTTGAGAAACTCGAGTTGGTCGGGTGTGGCGTCTAGCATGGAGATGCCATGGTTGAACGGCTTGGGACGTAGGCCGTGCTTGAACTTCACACGTACGCCGTGGCGGATCCAACTTAGGACTTGGCCGCTCGCGCCGATGCGCTCCCACTCCCGCCATTTTCGACGTACGCGGTGGCGCATGAAGGAAGATGTCGGGGAGCAGGAATCGGCGCGGCGGGCCACACCATCATTTCTTGCTTGGGGTTTTAGCCGAGTCGGTCGGCTTGGGTGGGAGGGTTGCTCGTGCCGCGGCTGCTGCTGCTGCGGCGGCCTTGCGTTTGTCGGCGGCGGCTTTGCGGCTCCGAGCGTCGGGGCCGTTGGGCTTGTCCGGTGTGACCTTCGCGAAAGCGGCGCCGGCGGCGGCCTTGCTGGCAGCGTGTAGGCTGACTTCAAGCGTGCGGTCGACGAAAGCTTGGCGTAGCGCGTCCAATGTGCCGGAGACCGCGGTAGGACGCGGTCGGCAGAAGCGTTCGTGTGCCAATTCGGCGAACACGCGGTCCGCATCCGTGCTCGTTTGTCCGCCCTTGGTGAGGCGGAGGAAGCCCAATCGAGTACGGGCGGCCTCCTCCGTCGCTGTGTGGGTGCGATGGCCCGCTCGGATGAGGGCAATCGCTGCCGCCTGCTCCGTAGGTAGAGGTGGGCCGTGCGACAACGTGTCCAAAGCCTCGCCAATTGCCGCGTTGGCGCAACTGTCGAAGAAGGCATAGCACCCGATGTGTAGGTACTCGTCGTATGCGGCTTGGGTGCGTTTGTCGCTTAGGGCACGGGCGGTGTCGTCCGTGAGAGTCCACAGACGTGGCTCCTCGACGTCGCGGGGGGGACGTTCGAGGCCGGCCGGGATGACTTCGCCGTAGTAGGTGAAGTCGACAAACTCGGCCGCGGAGGGGTCGGGTTCGTCGTCGAGCAGGTCGATAGGTGGCTCGGGGGCCTCCTTACCACCCTCCGTCGCTGTGGTCGCGTCGGTGGGAATGGACTGCTGTTGATAAGTAGTAGCGGGTGTGGCTGTCGGCTGTCGAAGCTGAGCGAGTAAGGCAGCGTTAGCCGCCAAAAACTGCTCAGTAATGCGTTGTTCCGATTCCAAAACCGCCGTACGAATCTGTTCGGCTGTGCGTTGTTCGAGTGAGGTAGCGTGAGGGTCGGCCGCTGCGGCGGATGTAGACTGCTCAGGCTGCATATTGGGGAACGGCGTAGCTGAACGAGGGGAAGTGTCGCGTGACGCTCGAGTGCGCATGGGACGAAAAGTAAGATTGACACCCTACTCGACTACGAGAGTCGAGACTGCATTCGCGCGAAGCCTAGATTGGCTGAGCGCGAAAGCAGAGAGTGCCTAGGCTCGTGGCTAGCTACGGCTTATAAGGCACGGGCTAGCTAGAGCTGACCGTTGGGGAAGTCGTTGGTCGTTGGCTGCGTCTAACTGTTTGGGCAAGGTGGTTGCCCTGCAGGTGAGCCGCGCCGATATTAACGGTAACAGTAACCGCTAGAGTTACTGTCCCGTACACATGATATTGGATATGCAAACCTCTAGATTCAAATCAATCTGACCATAATAATAAGAGGGAGGAAACAATATGCCCGAGGAACAGTACGGGTAGATATCGTACGGGGAGCTAACGATATATTATAAGTACCTACTTTAAAATGAAAATTATATCGCTATATAGAAAATTTTAAATACACTGTACATGTACAGTTTCTGCCCATCTAAATGGTACTGTTACATGTACCAGCTCGCGTTTCCGCCCTTGGCTTATATTGATTGATTGATATACCTACGGGTCTGTGCTGCCCACATGCGCGACATGCCTCCATCTGCCGAGTCTGTGACTGCCCGCGCAACGCCGGCGAGCCACCACCTTCCACCCTGTCGCCACCACCCGCTGATCCTCACACCTCAGCGAAGCCCAACCCGAATGCAGTAGATTAGACGACTGTAGTTTCAATTCATCCCTGCGCTCCTACCTCCTGCGTTGCTCCATCTCGCCGCGACGACCTACGCAGTTTACATTAACTACTGCGACTGTTTATTCTTCCAAAGGACCCATCACTGTGGCGGGGGGCGGCGTCCCGCGAGTCCGTGGCTGCCGCTCTGTCCGCTGCCCGTGCCAGCCCCTGTGTAGATAAGGAAAGCTTGGGCTGTTTATCTGCCGGGAATGGTGGTCACTATGCGGAGCTCCCGGCAAGGGAGCGCGTCACCGCACTTCAGTGGCCGAAACAACAACAACAATAGTAAAACTAATAAAAAACAAACGACAACCGGTGGAATAAAGGGAAAAGGGCGACGCGGTGATCAGGGCAAGGAGGAGGAGGAGGAGGAGGAGCTGGCGGTGAGTGCCGAAAATAATCAGCTTAGCGCGCTACGACCTCATTTTGGAAGTGGTTGGGGGGTGGTTCGTTGACTGTGCTCGTTGTTATTGCGGTGATCAGGTGATGGGGGTTCGCAACTACCCGCAATCCGCTCCTCGGCCGCACGACCACCCCGGGAGTAACGCGCTTCGACAGCCGTGGAGCGCGCTTCATCCCTCCGTGAGGCCAGAAGAGTCAAGATTCAGTGGTTGGTCGGTCGCGCACTCCGTCGCGACGCCGCCGGGACTCGACCGCAGCGTGCTCGGCAGCCCTCCCCCGCGCCCCGCCTCATCCTCATTCTCATCTCGCGGCGCCGTCTCCCCACAACCGCCGAGGTCGCCTACCGTCGCGGGCCGAGTGTCGTCGCCGAGATCGCCGTCGCGTAGCGTGGCCGGCCTGCACGTGGATCCAGTCGAGGAGGAGGATGATGAGGAGCTGGGGACGTTGGTGGTGAAGAGTCCGAGCGAGGCGGACGACAATAGGAATGTTCGGCCGTACAGTCGAGAGAGTGGCGACGGACGGAGAAGTTCGTCGTCGTCGGCGTCAACGTTGACGCGACCGCACTCATCGGCGCCAAAGCTTCGAACGCTGACGCCCGAGAACGTGAGGGCACATGCGAGCAGTCTGGCCTCGACGGGCGGGGCTGTGCCGCCGTCGTTCGGCGCTGTGCCGCCGCGAAGAGGCGGTCAGACGGTTATCGGCGGCCCGCCGAGCTCGCGGTCGGGTCGGGTAACCAGCCGCAGCGGGGGCGCGGAGTTTGGGGAGGGCGCGATGCTGCTGGAAGAGCTGGAGGAGCGGATGAGCGAGCTGAGCGACGACTTTCTGGACTTTATGGAACGCATGGACCGCGCGGCGGAGGGGCAGGAGGAGCGACCGCGCGGACTGCCGCCAACCATCGCATCTGCCATCCTCGACGTTGGCCTCATGGTGCCCACCCACACCCCCTTTTCTTATCTTTCATCCACATGAGCCCCACCCTCGGGTGTGCATGTGCTAACGTGTGTGTGTGTGTGTGTGTGTGTGTGTGTGTGTGTGTGTGTGTGTGTGTGTGTGTGTGTGTGTGTGTGTGTGTGTGTGTATGTGTGTGTGTGTGTGTGTGTGTGTGTGTGTGTGTGTGTGTGTGTGTGTGTGTGTGTGTGTGTGTGTGTGTGTGTGTGTGTGTGTGTGTATGTGTGTGTGTGTGTGTGTGTGTGTGTGTGTGTGTGTGCGGCATTTATGTGGGTGGGCGCAGGAGCTGGCTCCGGCAGACATCCTGCTGCAACAGTTTGAGAATCATCGCGCGTGGGATGCGGCGGCGTCTGATGCGGCGGAGCGACACAGAAATCGGAGCTTAGCTGCCAGTATGGGTGGACTCGACGAGACGGGGCGGTGGAGTCCGCAGCGGGGACGGCCCGGGGGTGCCACCTCGACGTCAACCATGGGGGCTCCTAGACGGCGCGGCCTTCGTGACGACCCTGACGTTGCGCGGCGGCAGCGACTGTTGGAGCTGACCACAAAGTTTATGGAGCGGCTGCGGTTGGAGGAGGGCAGCGAGCTGAAGCGGGCGGTGGGGGCGGCCAAGGCGCGTGTGCGGGACGCGTCTCCCGGCGGTGGTGGTGAAGAGGGGGGGAAGGGGTGGCGTGGGCGAGGCAGTCCGACTCGCGGTCGCGGCGAGTACGTCAAGTTTCCCGAGTTTAGCTTTTCGGGGCAGCCGCCGATCGAGGAGCTGGAGAGGGGGCAGGTGAGGGGTGGGGAAAAGGAGGTTTGATGTCAATGCACCTGTCCTCTAAAACGGGCTATGGAATGCTGCTCTTGAGAAATGTTATCCAAATTTCACTGATTTAGGAACAAATTGTTACTTTGATCTCTTCATAATTGCTTGCGTTGCGTTGTGTTATGCTTTTCTCTTTTATTCACCAACAACGTCAGTCCGGCTGCTCGAATCTTATTACCTCTCCACTGGCCAGCCAATCTCACCATAGAGTGTGTAAGCACTCGTACTGAAGTGTGTGTGTGTGTGTGTGTGTGTGTGTGTGTGTGTGTGTGTGTGTGTGTGTGTGTCTGTCTATCTGTCTGTCTGTCTGTGGGTATGTGTATGTGTGAGAGAAGGTGTTGGTGCTGGTATGTATGCAAGTGCGTGTGTTCCGTGTTTGTGTGTGAGTATGTGTGTGCATGCGTATGTGTGCGTGTGCGTGTGTGTTTATCTACATGCATATATGTGTGTGTGTGGGGGAGTGTTGTGTGTGTTTTATGAGTGTGTATGTTTTCTGAAATTGTTTGTGGGGGGAGGGGAGTGATAATGTTTGTCTGTCTCTGTGTGAGTAGGTACGGGTGTGTTTTTAGATGTTTGTTTACGTTTGTGTATGTATGTGTGAGAGAGATTATATGTGTGTGTTTGTCTTTATGAGTGTGTATGTTTTGTGAGTTTGTGTGTGTGGGGGGGTGATAATGTTTGTCTCTCTGTATGAGCACGTTTGGGTGTGGGTTTAGATGTTTATTTGCGTTTGTGTATTTATGTATGAGAGAGATTACATGTCTGTGTGTGTGTGTCTATGTCTGTGTGCATGTGTATGTGTGTCTTCCGTATGCTAATTTGTGACAGAGAATGTGTGTGTATGTATGAGAAAGGGTGTGTGTTTGTGTCTGGGTGTGTGTGCTGTTCTTTTATATGCATATATGTACGGTTGTGTGTGCATTACGTGTGTGTGTGTGGCAGAGCGTCTATATGTGTGTATATATGTGTGTGTGTTTTTTCAGAACGGACGGAAAGGCTATTACTTGTATTGAGATAGCATATCCGAATATAAATTTTGTGTACGCTTGAAATTTATTGAGAGGTCCAAAGAAAATCAAATGACTGTGCGTCCCTGCTCCTCACTCACATTTTCTCTTTGCTCCGCTCTGTCGCCAGTTCATTAAACTTCCCGTCACGGCGTTGGGAGGGGTGGAGGCCAAATTCGTGCGCGACAAGGCCGCCACTTTCCCGCTCGAGCCCGTCGACCCCTCACAACCGCTGATGGTGGCGCCCGACGGCAGCGGCCGCGCCTCTGTCAACCTTTACAGCCGCGGTCGCGACCAACTTTGGGGAGAGGAGATTCGCGGCATCGCTCCCGCACCCAATGCGTCGACGGAGGGTGCTGAGACTGAGGTGCGCTCGGTCACAGCCCTAATTCTGACTGACCACCGCGGCTCTGTTATTTTTGATCCCAAACAACTACGCTTACCAAACAAATAGTTACCACTTTCTGCTACGTTTCGGCATTTTTTTTACATTTGATCTTAGGAAAAGACCCCATTCAGTTACAATGGCAGTCCTTTTAACCTATTTCCTTAACTATGCTTCTTCAACATAATGTTTTCTTCGAGAATTTGAATGATCTGCTAAATTTGGGAGTATTTTTTCGCAGCGTATTTCCGTTATTTACACATTTTTATTTCCAAATCTGCGCATTAGATTGTCAAAAGTGTCCGTAGTCGTATGGAAATAATGGAATTTAGCGCACTGCTGGATTCATTGTATCATCTGCTGGCGCTGCATTTCAAATGTTGGGATGTTTCGATCATAAATCAATTACAAAAGAAGGTAGTGGAATCCACCAGCAAAGAAGAACAGAAAGCAGGCACATAAGCCTAGTCCCTCGGAGCAAGGAGGGTTTTGGGTAGGAGGTATGCACCAACAGCTGCGCCGCCCTCTTGCAAGGCATATCGGGGATGGGAACCCAACGTGCCATTAAGAACCACAGAAAGCGTTGCATAGACTCACAACGCGCGTCCCCAAGAAGTCGACGGAAGGGAACAAACGCAGACCGTCGTACAAACTCCTTCATGCGGGCATAACTTTCAGGCCGTAAAGAGCGAGAGTCCGCCGCACCCACGCTTGGGAAACATCGAACCCCCACGAGGCTGGCCGAGCGATCAACACGATCAACCTATGTGTCGATCATCGTGTAAATCGATCAACACGATCAACCTATGTTTCGATGTGCGACGTGTTAGGTGCTGACGTACCGCGGACCCGGCGGCGCTTACATGCGACGTCGCGTGCGCCTCGAGCCCTTCGTCCCGTCGGAGCAACAGCTGTTGGAGCGCAGCCTCGCCAAATATGACCGACTGATGGCGAAGAAGGTGCGCGCAACAAGACACCGGCTCAGTGTGGAAAAAAAACATGTGGCAAATGCGCTTCGCTCATATTTGAAATGCTAATTTTTTATTTGATTTTTATGTTTTGATTTAATGCAGTCCATTTCTGCCCTTCTTTATACGGAAATTATTCATAGCTCAATTAATTTCTGCCCTTGTTATTCTAAGCGGAATACAATATTGTACGGATACATTCTATACATACATTTTTTAATTTGTATTTATATTAATGATACATACACACATGTTTATGATGGTAAGAACGGGTACGTGGTATGACATTCCCCCCTTTGTTTCTTTCATTTGTCGTGTGCCTTGGTAATGGTTGAAGCTTCGCGTCGCTGATGGAGTGCGGTTTTGGTTGTGCACAGTTGCAAGCGGAAAGAGAGGAGGCGGAGGCGGAGGCGGCGGAGGCGGTGTCGAAAGTGACGAGTCCGCGTCACAATGCGTCGACAACGGCGGACGTCGGTCGGAGCGAAGTGGTGGATCCCGCGCTCACGCGCCAGCTCAACATGCACCTCGCCGCGATGACGTCGCTCTTTGGCGGCTTTGACCCCAGCGACGAGTACTGCTAGCGAGCTCGGCGGCGACAAAGTGAAATAACACAGGCGTTTGGACAACCCCGTCAGTGGGAGTCGGACAATTTGTACAGGGGATACATAGCATCTGGACGGACGGGCGTATGCCGGCGTTAACTATATTTTATAGGTACACTGTGTTAGGTAGTGGGGGGTCTTTAAAACAAAACATAAAGTAAATATCGGGACGTCGGTATCCTGTCCCGCTGGAGTTGTTCAATTGGAGTAGTCCACCTGTACAATTCTGCACGGATGACATGTCCAACTGATGACCAACGGCCACTCCGATGGTTGCCAACGCACACCCACCTCGACCCCCACAATGAACATGCAACTCAATGAAGAGCAGCGGTGGAGTGAGTGCATGAGAGCGGCATTGGCGCAATGTTTACAGCGCCTGCCTGGCTGCCTATCAGCGGTGTCATATTTGGGTGACTTAAAGCTATGTAAAGAACTACGACTCGGCCATTTTTGGACTCCGCGTTTTGACAAGTTGGACGCCTGTCATACTGCTGGTTATGTTTAGTTGTGCTGACATCACTCGCTGCTGAACATGTCCACCGCCTCCTCCTCGTCGGGAGCCTGATTGCCGTCGCGCGCCGAGGTGGCGGAGTGGATGTGATAGTCGGCGGCTCGCGACTGCCGCGGCGAAGGGTTGGGCAGCACCAGTTTCGGCACCCGCGCGCGCGGGGAAGCCGAAGCGTCGGTTCGGTTGCGAGTCGGCGGCTGATGTCGCGCGTGGCTGACACCGTCGTCCTCTGCCAACGTCGCCCGCAGATCATCCTGCAATCAGCCGACAAACACAAACCGCTGCCGAGTCAGATCAGGGATGAATACCGTCTCAGTGCTTAATTGAGATAAAACAATGTAAAGCATTAGTGAATCTTCTCGATGCTTTGGCATTTTAGCGGAGAATATGCAATTTTGTGTCCAATTACAATGTACGTCGAATATAAGAAAGCATACACCACAATTAAGCGGATCGAAAGGCAGCACATTTATAATATGGGCACATAAAGAAAGGTATTAACCCATAAACAGCTGACATCAGTCCGTATGACACCACTCCGACTCTGGAAACATGGTACCGTTGGAAATGTGCTCAGAATTCTGTGTAATAAATTTCATAAACGCCTCCTTCATTTCCAGCCTTCAATTTCTCATATTAAGAAGTAAAATTCATGCATTGATTTATCATTGGCACAACCATCCTCAAATATTAAGGCCATTAGAATAATATTATGGGGTATTATTGTCCAAGATGATACGCCCCAATAATATTTGACCTCCTTTCCAAATGACACAGTGACGAGTATCAA
The DNA here is from genome assembly GCA_026401115.1 of Tetraselmis chui. Taxonomy (NCBI): domain Eukaryota; kingdom Viridiplantae; phylum Chlorophyta; class Chlorodendrophyceae; order Chlorodendrales; family Chlorodendraceae; genus Tetraselmis; species Tetraselmis chui. The sequence goes on from JAPMLY010002106.1 coordinate 15,300, forward strand.
ATTGTATTGATTAGGTTTAATCTTTAGGGTTGTTTTACGCTTGGCATTGCAATTTTCACTTGACCGACGAGTCATGTAAACTTAATGCACCACACACACACAGCAGGACTGCTTTACCCTCCTCCCTCGCCATTAAGACAGACCACCACCAACTGGAAATCAGAAATACCGATTTTAGTCTCAGCGACCAAAGTGCTCTCTTAAACAAACAACATTTGCTGAACACAGAAGCCAAGAGGAGTACATATAAGTTAATGTAAACGAAGTCGACGAGCCCTTGACGACAACCAATACAATCGTCACACAGTCGAGAGGAACACCAGAGTGATTTCAGTCGCAGCGCTATTTATATAATGCACTCGAGTCACGATAATTCACCTGATACGACTTTATAAAATCCTTCACGTGCCCCATCTCCCGCAGCTGAGCCACGACCGACTCCGGCGGCGGGTCGTCATCCCCATCCTCCGCCTTTCCCCAATACTGCGCCGCTACAAACCCGCCGCCTCCTCCCATCATCGGTCGAGAATGAGGAACAAGTGGAGGCGGCGGCTCGTGAGTTTGATGAGAACGTTCGTAGTGCGTCGAGAGCCTCTCACGAGGACTGCCTGTGACAAGAGCCGGGAAACGCGAGGTCGTCGACACGACATCATTTTCAACGGCCGCCTCGCCTTCGCGGTCGTCGTCGTTGTTTCGGGCTCGAGGCGAAAAAGACAATTCCGCCGAAATATCTTCGCTTTCATCACTTACGGGGGCGATTCCCATCGGAAAGCTCGCCGCGACGTCGCGAGCCGAAATCGATGCAGTATTGTTTGAGGTGTTTGGCTGCGACGGGGGGTGGGGTCGATGGTTGGGGACGGTGCGTGATGCCGAGGTCGACGCGCTGATCTGAGGTTGAGGTGGTCGCGGGGTTGTGGTCAGCCCCGAGGGCGGTGGGTGGGGCAGTCGAGCGATGCGCAGCGCCGTCTCCTCGGACGGTAGAGCCTCCTCAACGGCACCCGCAGCGAAGGACGAACCGGCTTCGCCGCGAAAGGGAAAGTATTGGTGGGGTCCGCCGCCGATCGCAGCGCTGACCGGCGGAGGCCGAGGCGTTGGATATGCCGCGTTGTAGATCATCCCTTCGTCGATGAAGAACGACGCGGGGGGGAGGGACGACGGAATGCGCGCGCCTTCCATCATTCGAATCGCTTCCGGCAGCCCCGCGATCACCTGCGGCCGCCATTCGAGACGACACCACACCATAACCCCTTTAAAGCCAACCATCATTAATACGATGACGAGTGCACGTCACGAAACGAAATAGAACACATGAAAGTGTATGAAAAGAATGACGCTAGTTAGAAGTAATAAGTAAGTGGCGCTCGAATAACAATTGTAACCGCGTCGATTAATAACAATCGCATCGCGACTGAGTCGAACAGCAGGGCCCCGCACACAATTGTCGACCGAAATAAGTATATCGAGTCAAAGTATAATATAACGACGAGGACCGAGGTAGTGGTGGGCATACGCAATGCTCGACAGTGGGTATCGATGACAGTTTAAGGGCTTACGAGCGAGACGGACCTGGTTGAGCTGGTTCACGAGAGTGACGACTTGTTTCTTCAGCTCCGACACACCATTTCGGTCCGCGAGACGTTTCGAGTTGACCGCTCGACTGAGCTCGCGCATCACCATCGGCACGCTGCTCGTCTGCAGGAAACTCGTCACCCGCCGGCGCTCGTTCTCCGCCGTCTCCTCAAGTTGCCGAATCTTGGCTCGCAGCGCCTCGGCCTGTTCCGTGTACTTTGCGTTCATGACGTCCTGAATCTGAACCTGTCGATGAAAGTCGCCACGCGCCGCGTGCAGCTCCTCACGAAGACCGCCCGCCACCTCCTGAATCGCGCGCACCTCCGCTTTGGCCGCCTCCTCAGCCGCATGCACCTTCTCCGCTGCTTTCCTGGTAAACACACGCGACGTCCCAATAATCGCTCATCAGTACCTCTCGTCACGCATACAACGACTGCATTATAAGCTTATCGGTGATTGTTCGATGATTTAATAGAGCTACTGTATGTGAGTCACCGCTTGGCGCGAGTCGTGCCGGACTGTCCGAGAAATTCGATTCGACAACGGCGAGAGCTCGTCAAGCGACATTGAAGCACAGCCAACGACATAACACAGCCCCTCGCCCGCCATCATCGACCGAAGTTGACGCTGCCTCGCGCTATAATCGATCGACATCATGAAATGTGACGCATCTCGAGTCTCCACGACGAGACAGACGCATAAATATACCCAAGCAAACACAAAACACTCGACCAGCGCCGATCGCTTCGTTAAGTACATAAATATTGCGATAGCTTAGTTTTGGATATTTTTTTTCTTTTTCACCGACCTTCGGAGGTTTGAGTTCTCGGCGTGAGCGAGCGTCAACCGCTGTCGCGTGGCCGCCAGCTCCTCCGCCTCCTTCCTCGCCGCGGCGCGCAGCTCCTTCAGGTCCAACTCCAGCTCGTCGCGCATCCGACGCAGCGACTCGTTCCGGTCCTGCTCCTCGTTCACCTCCTCCATCAGCTGCTTCACCATCGGACTGTACGTCCCCGACTCCATCTCCGTCACCATGTTGGCCAACTTTTGCTCGAGGTGGAGCTTGTCCTGCCGCAACATGTCCGCCTCGTTCTCGCTCTCCACAAGTCGGTGGCTCCGCTGCCTCACCTCGCCCTCCAACTCCTCAATCCGCGCGCGCAGCGGCGCCTCCATCTCCGCCAACTTCGCGTCCCACGACCGCTGCAGCTTCATCCGGGCCGACACCACCGCGCTGGCGATCATACTATTCTGCGCCTTGCGCTGCGCGTCCAGCTGCGCCGCCAGTTTGTCGATCTCCCTGGCAACACATGCGAAGGCGAATAAAAGGAGAGTGGGCGCTCAGAAATAATTCGGTCCATATATATAACAATAAATTGTCGCACTAATTTGATTCCCAAACTTCGATTCCATGCAAATGAAATTGTTGATTTGATTAAGCGGGGAAAACGGGGAAAGGGGAAGCGATTCCCACTCACCACTGCGCCTGCTTACGGTACTTCTCGTGGGCGCTGCGCAGCTCCGCCTCGAGCGAGTCGCGCTTTCCGGTGCGGATTTCGGTCTTGACGCGTTCGAGGCCCGCGTCGAAGGTGTTGAGCCCGCGCGTGATGAAGTCGATGGTGGAGTGGATGCCGCGGAGGGTGGTGAGGTCCTTGTCCTCGTCCGTCTGACTCCAATTGTTCTTCCGAACCACTGCGTCAAATAAAACCGCGATGGAAAACCGCGTCTTTTGAATTCTTGGCTCGTCCAAATTTGACAGTCGAGCATTCTCTCGCAAAAATAGTAACAAACAATGTGCAAGTAAAAGCAAAAAAACGGTTTTCATTTGATTTTATGTTCTGCATGATTCCCAATCGCAATGGAATCAGAATAAAACGGTATCATACATAAAACTCGTCGCAACTCTAATTCACGAAATGCGCCGCATACGTGTTATTCAGTGACAGTCGGATTTCTCGGTTTTGCTCTCATCAAATCGCCTTCGACGGAGGCCCACGCCCAATGTGCCGTGGGACGTAACTAACTAATTTGCAGACATTGGCTCTCGGGGGCACATTCCCTTGCGACTTACCTTCTGTCGGTTCCTGATGTACCAATACTTGCTTTATTTCAATTTAAGACACCCCATACAAATGATCTTCGAAAGGGTTCCAACTATCAAGACGTAACAAAGGGTTTAGGGTTTAAACCCTAACATCGCCAATAATACAGTGGTGCTGCTTGCCATTTACAGTACGAGTACATGTACAAATAACTTAAAATAAGTGCAACGCGGGAGAGATATCAGCGATAATCCGGATACAATTTGAACAGATAATTAATGTCAACCAACTGAAACTTCATCTGCGCTGTGTACTTATTAATTTAATGCGTACAGTGGATCATTTATTTATTATTAGACGTTGCCATTAAGCAACTATCATTAAAACATTACTGGATGCAGCGCCCGACGACGGCTGCTTTGGGCGCTCACCGGCGTATTTGTGGGTTTCGTCGATGACGGGCCAGTGCGCGGCTCGCGGGCCGGTGGCCGCCGAGACCGCCGCCGATTGCGACGCCTGCAGCGCCGCGTCGATGGCTCGCGCCGACGACGACTTGCTGTGGTTCTCCGCCGCCTGGGCCTCCATCTCAGCCAGAAACGCGCGGCGGTCGGGGAACGAGCCGAGGCTGCCGTGGCTCGGTCGGCGACCCAACCGCGGCGCCCCATTGGTCGACCGCGGCCGCATCGACTTGATGCTTGACACCCCCGCGCGCGCCTGTCGCCGAAAACGAACGGTCGGCGTCGATAAAAAAAAAATCAATGATTAAAAACGCGAAACTGTTTATGCCGCGCACGTAAAATGATAAACAAGCACAATGATCGAAAAGGATAATCAAGCGCTTGCGTTCCAATTGGATAATCATTCATAGAGAAATGACTTATTAAATAGAGTGAAAGAACATAACTTTTTCAATATCAGTATTTGGTTACCAACGTTCACATTAGTTTTGCCAAACACGTGAAAATAAGTGATTACATTTTCATAAATATGTCAAACACGAAATGCTTACATTCAACACACAACGTTGGCAAATATGTTTGAAATGGCATTACACCACCCCTGAATGACTCCCAAGCCAGGCTCATGACACAACTGTGCCTTCCATTCAGTAGTGTCAGTGACAAAACGGTTTTGATCTCCTCTCTCGCCCCTCAAACTTCGAAAACAAATTACGTTACCTTTTAACCCATTTGAGGCATTCTTATCAGGGCCGCACCTGACTCCCCTCGCCGCGCGCAGACGACTCCGGCGTCACGCCCACCGCCTCCGCAGAGCTCTCCACGATCGTCTCCAGCTCCCCCTCCCCCTCCCCCACCCAATACCCCTCACACCCGCCGCCCTCCTCGTACATCTCGCGCGCAGAGTCCAGCGGCTCCCCACGGTACGCCCCTCCCCCGCCCGCCACCCCTCCACCCCCACCCTCCCCCTTCCCCCCTCCCACACCGCCGCAGGGCAGCTGCCGCAGCGCCCCCATCGCCAACTTGTGCATCTCCCAAGTTTCCTCATCCAACACCGCCGCCCCTCCCCCTCCTCCCTCCACACCGCCCGCCATCCTCCCCGCCTCTCCTTCTCCTCCCTAGCCTCCCTATTTCTCACCAAACACGCAGCAGCAGCATCCGCAGCGGCAGGGGCCTGCGGCATCCAAAGAGGCGTTCGTTGTCAATCGCAATCGAAAGTCACATTTTCGAAATTGTCGTTACGCAGTTGGGACAGTCTCTGTCCCGCCGCCGCATTCCTGGGGCAGTGCAGACGTCAAATATGCTCCCTATTGGGGGGGGGGGGGGGGGGGGGGCTCCATCGCTGACTTTTTCCACACCTTCCTCATATTTTCTTTGTCTAATTCATCGACAATTTTTTTTGCATATTCTGCGCGATTTTTTTCATTTTCGGATATTAATCAAATAAAAACGACATCTCGCGCCGCATCTCTAACGCTGCGGCAAACAGGTATGGAGAAGCCGCGGTTGCGACTTTTCTAGACTAATCGACCCGCTCAGTGATCACAGCATGGGCGTTTGGGTGCCCATCGCTTCGCACAAGTCGCACGGGTTCGCACTTCATAGCCGCAGCGCGAACGAGTCGTTGAACGGATTTTACGGAAAGAGTGTATTTTGACCACGGACCAATCCCGCCTCTCCTCACCGCCCAGCGCTGGATATAACACGACAACCAGCCCCAGCCGTACCACCCCAATAACAGAGGGATACACTCCACTGCGTGCAGCCACATCTGGTGCGCAGAAGTGGCGGGTCGGGTCCGCCCTTTCCGGCGGGTCGCATGCGCTCTGTATTGTTATATTTGGTGGTAGTATATTATGGCAGTGCATGGGAGGTGACGCGACATGCCGCCGCTTCCCCACTCGCTACCCACCTTCCTACCTTCTATCAAGCTCAGGGGATGGGCACGGTAGCGCCACAGTCAGCGCCCCACTACTTCTGTCACGCCCTGCGTAGCTTCGGACACTGTCCTTCTGTAGCCGTCCCTCGCTTTCTGCTGCGCGACTCGAGCTGACGCCAAGATGTTGTACATAGACCAACGGCACATCCAGCGTATATCTACGGGTACTGATACATCGTTCAGGAGCAGGTCGACCGTGATACTGCGTAAAGTACGCAGCGACCACATGGTCATCTCGCTAGTTCAGCGGGCAAACCGGTACGGGTACGGCACCACCTTTAGGTTACCGGTTTTATGGGGGTGCTGTAGGTAGGGTAAAAGTAGGTCGTCAGTCGTCGTCACGCTGCAGGATATGCTTTATGCCGCGTGCTGTGCTTGAATGTAAAAACCGATACAGTACCCGTACCCATCGGGACTAAGTTCAGCGCACGCCCAGCACAATTTTCATCGGAACATCCGCCCAGGTGAGGGGGCGTCGCGCGTTAACCAAGTACTGTACACTGAAGTCGGTATCCTTAGAGATATGCGCATCACGGGCCGGCTTTGGGCTGCTGTGTGGCAATCGTCGCGGGTGCATCTTACGCGACCGGTCGCGCGCGAGTGGGGCGGATGTTGCGGTGAGCATGTGGTCCGAGACTCCCCCGTCGAATGCGCATGTGCACGAGGACATTTACGAGGATAGAGTCGTATGATAGCCACCGGCGCTCGTAGACGGGCGTATGTGCGGACGCTGGGGTTCGAACTCGCGTGAAAAGGGCCCATAACCTTTCATCGGAGCATCCCGTGGGGGCGTCGCGCGTTAACCAAGTACCGCACTCAAAAGTCGGTATCCTTACTAGTGCGAATGTACATACTTTATGTATCGCTATGCGCACGTGCCGGCTGTGGGCTGCCGTGTGGTAATCGTTGCGGGCGGTACACCTTAAGCGCGCGGTCGGGCGCGAGGGGGGCGGATGCTACGGTGAGCATGTGGACCAAGACTCCCCCGTCGAACGCGCATGTGCACGAGGACGTGTATGAGGATACAATCCTATGATCACAATATTGATAAGAAATAGTCGAATTGAAGAAAATGAGTGGAAACCACAAATCAGGAAAAGAGGCACACCCGGAGATCTGAGCATGCGGGGCAAGAAGACGTGCAACAACATAACTACTGCCCTCATGCAAAGAATCCCGAAGATAGAAACTCAAGTTGCCAAAGAAAGGCACGTTGCATGAATTCCCGACGCACATCACCAAAAAATCGGCGGTAACGAACATGTTAAAGAAGTAGACCGGCGAACAAACTCGTTCATGCGAACAAAGTTATCATGCCGCAGAGAACGTGAATCCACAGCGCCCATGTCATGGAACCGAGGAGTAACCAACGTAGTAGTCAACCAACTCGACCGCGATAGGCGCCAACCGCCCCCCATCCATACGCAAGAGCGAAAAGGGAGAATTCACAAACCGACTCAACTCAAGTTGTGCGACGAGACGTCGGAGAGCGGAGGTTGGCACCCATATAAGCCTTGTGACCTCGAGTCTCCTTGGGAGGCGAGGCACGACGTGGAACAAGAAGGAGGACGGTCGCAGCCGAAGAAGCGACTCGGCTTAGCGGCGGCGATCCTTAGGATCAGCCGCCGCCGGGAAGCCTTGTACGGAGGGTTTTTTCTCGGAAGATAAATAGTGTCCGTACCCGGCGTAGAGATTGTTGCCTTATCCTACCCCGCGGATATCCCGTAGTCCCCTCAACAAAGATCGGAAACGTACGCATGGATACGGGAGTGGTTACCATCATGCATGCGAATAATTTGGATGGGCCAACTGTTTTTGGGGGGACGTGAGGGGAGTACGGGCGTATCTACAACGCCGGATCTAAGGCAACCGTTCATCGGGAAGCAACACCGGGGTAGGGCGCTCATTGGCTGCCGACTACGTCGTCAAGCTACACCTCCCGGGGGGAGGGGCACGCCTAAGCGACAAGGAAGATGGTCGCGACGGGGGGAGCGACATGATCTAGCGGCGACGACCCTCGGGTCGGCCGCCGCCGGGAAACCGGCACGGAGGGTTTTGAAAATATTTCCGCACCCCGCGGCCCGTCGGATCCGGCTACGGTGACCTACCCTCCCTCCTTCGACACCAACTATCGCTTGGCATACCTATTAATATAAGAGAGTGTGGACCCTGGTACCATCACAGAAATTGCCGGGGACATCATAGGGGCAATGTTTTTGCGCGGAGGTAAGAGCGATAGCATTTTTTTCTGATAGTTTGCGACCCTCCCGCATGTCCTTCAGGCGAAAGCGGTTCCCGTCTAGGTGGTGCCATGTCGAAAGGAGCGGCAGTGGCCTTGGGGTGAGGAGCACGGGATGATGCGACGGCGGTATCGACGAGTGACTACATGAGGAGGGTACTTTTTGCACGCCTTTCCCCTCCCTTCTACCTCCGGCAAGACCGGAGCGATGCGGGAGCTAGATTAGGGTAGTCCGTCGCCCCTCTCGAACGCCGATCGGCCTACTAGGCCTGTCGGCACCCCGGTTCGGTGGGAGCCGGGCGTGCATCTTGAAGGCCTAGCAGCAGCTATCATTATATGCACTTTCACACGTGGATACATTTTTGATATGCCTTTCTTGATTACAAAATTAACTTCGTTGTTACTGCTTACGCGGGGGTTTTACAGTTTTTTAGTCTCCGAGGAACGTCGGCACACATTGCATTTAGGTGTGTCGATAGGTGTACCTTGTCGAAAAGTACCCGGCCTAATCTTTACATTGATTAATTGCCGAGCAATTGATGGCCGTTAGACCATCCGGTCCAACCGGTCCAGGTTTTTGGTATTGTTGTAAATCATTTTCATTGCATTATTTGTAGCTTTCAAAGAAGGCCTCGGTCAGCTTGAAGTATTACACGACGTCAAATGGTAGCGCCTCATCCGCATGTTAAAGAAAGTAGATATTAGGGAAGTTACTTTTTTGTTATTTCGACTTTATATGGCTATTAGTTTATCGATTAAAGAGTAGACAACATTGTTTATGCAACATTTCAATAGTGTTCCGTTGTTGTGTGTTTGTGATCTACCCCATTGCCATATTCAGGGGTGCTAATTAATAACCCTAAATACATATCGTTTTGAAACCTTGAAAAAGCTAATGTTTGCATTCACTACAAAACAATGCTTATTTGAGTATTATTATCGGTTATTTAGGGTGGTATTAAACACCCTAATAAACCTAGAGGTGAAATTGATATTGGATTTTAATGTCATAACGGCGCACAGTATGTAGTTGATGACTTTGGGCCCGCCCTCGTGGTTGGTGCTTTGGTACGTAGCTTTTACCGGGCTTACACGAGTCTCCTTACCGATCTATATGCCATGAATCCCCAGGACAAAGTAGTGTAAATAGTAACAACTACCCGTCTTGGCTAAGCAATATAAATCAATGCAAAATCAAGATAGCGTTGCATATCCAAATCTATTGTTCTGCTGAAGTGTAAAATAATAATAATGATGACACGCCGCATGCACGGTTCGCGGCGTGATTGCCACTTCTACCAAGGGGGCTAACCAACCACGGTCTATTACCTATCGAGCACGGCCGGTGACCATCCTAACATGGACGCTAACGGCCGAGGTCTAAGCCTTACTAAGGGGAAGAGGTCCGCATTCGATTGGCCCGCATTGAATTGTTGTTTTGACGGTGTGCTCCATCGCTCCGCCATAGGGATGCGTCGCTCTTTCCGACGCGGCGATCCAGCGGGCGTGGATCCCCCGTCACCTCATCACGCACATGTGTGTGTGGGAAGGGGGTGATCACCCGAAGACAGTAGGAGGCGGCTAGTGCTCCTACCGCCGCGTAAGCTGTTTCTCAAGCTCCACACCTCCTATTTGAAGTGCGTGGAGGTAAAAATGGAGTATCGCCAATATCAAACGATGGATTAGAAAACTCGAAGTGGCCTTGATTTCTAGAGTGAAGACATTAAACTGGAGCCGATTTCTTACTGTCAAATTGTCAAGACCTTCTCGATGATATCGTTCCGATTCATTGAATCGCAAGTTTCAGTGCAAAAGCATTTCCGCGACCAAAGAATGAAAAGCCGCGATAGTATGTAATATAGTTTGTGATGGTCTCGACAACGTTTTCGAGTAATATAGCGAGTGTGTAACTTTTCGCATGTGAGATTCTTGGACGGCGACGGTGCGGCACTATGTTTCTAATCTAGTGTCGTGTAGCGGATGGTGGCATAGTCGTCGGGGACGGTAGCTTTAGAGGGCACGCAAATTCCTCGTTTTTGCGTATGCCCATAGTCGAAGGGGGGCCATGAGCCAACTATTGGCGATGTCTTGATGTATTGTTTGTTGTAGTTGAATGTCAATTTCAAACGTGCCCCCACCCACCGGAGAAGGTGGGCATGGGGTCATGATCTCGTCGTGGAATGAACTTTCACATGCCTTCATCATCGAGTCTTGACAAACCGCACGTTCAAGATGGTCAATTCGCTTTTGTGTCGTAGTTCATCGTCGCGAGGAATGCGAGGCTAGCCACTTCTCCGTCCCATTGACTTGGTTGACAGCCGCCGTCGGCGTGGCTCGCATTACCGCATTCTTCGTGATAGCCCGTCTATCGCGCCGTTGTCGACCCCGCGAAGAGCTTCGTCTTGTCACCACGCACCGTCTTGGCTGACCCGCCGAGGGAGGTCGCGATGGCGCCAAACACCGACGCGCGAGCTCCGCCGCGGTCGTTGGCTCCGCATTGCGCACGGCGCTCCGCGATTGCCAACGGCGTCTCCCCCGCACCGTCCACCGCCTGCGCCGCAACCATCATAACCACAGTCGCTACCATAACACGACGCGCACAATTCCATAAGTACGTCGACGACGTGATTTGACACGCGCCGTGTTCTTCCGAAAATTAAGGTCTATCATAATGTTACGCTATGATATCCTAATAATGTTTGGGTAATAAACATGCACATAGTATCAATTAATAATAACGACACTTAATAATTGCCAAATTGTCGATATGCTTAACAACATGCTAATGCTTAGTGTCTGCGGCGATAGTCGAAGGCAAAGGACTCCGTTCGCATTTTGTGGAGTATTCGGTCCAATGGTGGAGACGACCCTTCGCTGCTTTCGGACTCCGCAACGAAAAGAAGCCCAACCCGAGTTTCGTTGGGGTCATTTTGTCCCAATCAACGGCTTGCGCACCTTCGCGTTGGCGCCCGCCCGCAGCAGCAGCTCCACCGACTGTTGGTGGCCGTTGACCACCGCCCAATGCAGCGGGCTCCGTCCCCATTGGTCCAACGGGTCGATGGTTAAAGCGGCCGCCGCGCCGCCCTTCCGTCCCTTCCCCTGACCAAAACATATCACACAACATACGCCAATAAGAATGAAACCTGCCTCAAACACACGCACACTCACAATCTGACGTAATCACCCCCCCCCCCCCCCCCCCCCCCCCCCCCACACACACACACAATCCTCAATATCCACCATACCACAACTCGCAGAAAAAAACCAGAAAGGTAACTGCCATCAAGCGCGCAGACAATCAAATAGAGTGCAACCACATATAAATGCACAGCATCAAAT
>JAPMLY010002107.1:0-15000 GCA_026401115.1 Tetraselmis chui
TCGGCGATGTGTCGCGTTGGTCCGGACCAGGGTGAAGCGGGTAAAGCTTCCCAACGGGGTGAGAAAATAATGAGGTAGGAGTGGCAAGGCATAGAAACGAAGCGAAGCTCAATAGTGGCTCGTTCGGAAGCCGCAACCGCGGCTACAATAAATCTCTAAGAAATATGTTTTAGATATGGTTTCGGTGTGGTGCGGAGAGAGGCGGGAAGGGATGCAGGCGCGAGGTGGGTTTGGCTGCCACTATCTGACTCCCCTGACTGCGAGTGACAAGCGGGGAAGAGAAAATCGGCCGCGACGAACGTTATGTTACCCGAGTGGGCAAGTGCGAGGCCGGCACTTCGTCCACTACGTCTCTGCCTGCATTCCTGTTTTCTGCGCATTTCTTATGGTGACCCAATCCCCAGCGCACCAGTACTTCCCGACAGATGCCATGTGCGACCTAACTCCCCGCGCCTCCCAGCCTCCGCCCCAGACTCGAGCGTTCCAAGCCCACCTGACACGGCTGATGGCTAAGTCGCAGTGAAACCGTTGATACCAACGGAGCTATTAGCTGAGGGACATAGGGGTGCAGTTGAGAGTGCAAGCCATGTATTGGATGTGAGACAGAGCGTGAGCAGTCTTTTTTTAGGTACAGCTGTACAGCTACAAAGTACGTACAGGCGTCGCCAGAGGCAACGCTGCGCCTTACCGAGAGGCGGTTGCGCTCACGACAAAAGCATCGAGGCCGCTATGCTGCTCCACCGCAGGGTGCACGTTGCTGCTGAGGACGGGGGAGAAGCCACGCGTGTGTTGAATTATATCGCTGGCGTTTCCCGCATCAGGAGGGGCGCAAGGCCGGCACCCCCACGACAGGTCGTACCCTTACACATGCGTGCGGGCCGCAGCCGAGGAACGAGTAGCATATAGTTCGCTCCAGGTCCAGGAAAGTCCCTTGCGGAGCATAGGAGGAAACCCTGAATGTCAATGTTATTCCTTGAAGATAATACTAAAGTATTCGTAAGGTGGTAGTGGAAGAGTTTATTACAAAACTATAGATATTGCGGACCGGCGATATGGAAATAGAACATGATACAGGGCCTGATGTACGAGTACAGCAGTCGCAATAATCCGCCATATTTATATACAGTATTTACATATTTACTGTATTACTCATTAAGAAATATGTGTTAATTACAAAACATATTGTAGAAAGGAGGACAGGAATGGATATAAAACATATCACGGGAACCATGAGGGCAAGAGTGACAAGACGGTAAAGGAATCTAAGACACAGCAGAGTGAGGCACCACATTGGGCGCAGCACTACTAGGGAAATCGCTTGAGAACGCGAGGAACTTCCACGCGACGCTGAAAATAGCGGAACACGCGGAGGCGACTAGCGGCCCCTAACGAGCCGCGCGAGGAAACGACTTGCATCTCATCTCTGCACATCTTTAACACCGAAAGTGTTAGAGCATGTACTTCTTGTAACAGTTTTAACCGTTTTGACGCGTCTTGAAGATGGAATCGAAGGTCGCATGCTGAAGACTAGATCATGGGGCTCCTCATGAGAGAGCCCAAATCTAGCCTCGAAGGAGGTGCGCTCAATTCCGAGCGCACAAGAAGCGTTGTACGCAAATTCCACTTCATGCATCAAGTCTATCCAATTAGATCCGTCGCAGCAACAGAAGCAACGAAGAAGCTGCTGAAACATGGTGCTAACGCCCTCCGTTAGCTCATCCGTCTCCGGGTCTCGACTGGAAGACATGTTCAAGAGAGTTCCGAGGCGCCGCCAAAGTGTCTGCCAGAAGCCACAGACGAATTTCGGGTCGAGGTCACTAACCAACATACGAGGTAGTCCGTGTAATCGGTAGACTCCATGTAAAACAAATTAGCACTTTCCTCGGCTGTTACGCTTTCTATGCATGGCAGAAAATGGGCCATTCGAGCAAGATGGTCGACCACAATCAACACACAATCAAAGCCATTGCTCACAAGTAGTGTGTCAAGTGGCGCCCACCGGCGGCGCAGCGGCGGCGGCCCCGGAGAGGGGTGCGCTCGCAGGCCCGTCGGTATCCCCTCACCTCCCCGTGGTGGGCGCTGGAAACCCCGTAGCCGTGCCAGGCCTGGCACGGTAGGGGGCTAAGAGGGCCGACAGCTCGATCCGCGGGATCATCAGTTGTCGGGAAAGCCATGTAGGCCCGTCGGCACTCACCCCCACCTCCTCGTGGTGGGCGCTAATAACCTATAGCCGTGCCAAGCTTGACGCGGCTAGGGGCTAGGCGGGGTATATCCGGCAGTTGCGATCCGCGTGATCGACAATTGTTGGGAAGGCTCGGTACGGAGGGTTGTTAAACGTATTATTTGTACAGTAGCGCTAAGATCTCTCGCCCGGCTAGTCCGACACTACTTTTCAAGGCCATATACTACCGGGACACTATTCTCATTCACGGACGGAACATGTATCTTATATGCGTTTTTGGAGGCAAGGAGGGGAAGCGCGGATCTGAGTTAGAGCCGGGCGTTGGAGATGGCGGCGGACAATTGGAAAGTAGCGCCATGGCACGGCGCTCGCTACGTGTGGACCCACATGCGGGATTTAAACCTCCCCCCGGGGGTGCGGCGAGACGGTACGCACGCCGGACGAAGGTCGCAGCCGGAGGAGCGACACGGTATGGAGGCGGAGGTCCTCAGGATCGACCGCCGCCGAAAAAACCGGTACCGAGAGTTTTTGGTAATGTTTTTTCGTACCCGACATATTTTGTGGAACGATGACTCGATCCGTGTGTCCGAACAACCCTTCCCCTAGTCGGTACCCTTCTATCGACAACTTGCCTCTCGAAGTGTGCTCAAGGTAATCGCGACGGCACACTACTCATAAAGGCGCCCCCCTAATAGCGTAAACCACCGGGGGAGGGTGCGGCTAGACTCGGCGTGGGCACACACGTCTTGGAAAGCAAACGGAGCCGGACCGGGGACAACATCGAATCTGGCGCGGGGACAAGAGCGCCAATGTTATTAGGTCGACACCAAACCTAACTCAAGACCCATAATATTACATACCTAAACCCCGTAATTTAAAATTTGTAATTGTTTACAATATGCACCGGGTGAAACCGGGTGCTGTCTTTGGGCCCTCCTTGCTTTGTTTGTAAAAAGCTCATATTTTCACAAGTGCTAGGCCGTGAACCAGTAATCCCAACCTCTCCAATGACAATAGCGATACCGTCTGGAACATACACGTAAACAAGTATTGTGTGCATACAAGTATGAAATATAAAATATCGCTATTCTCCACGATACGCGGCGTGCTCCAGCCGCGGCAGGGACGTTGATCAGCAAGGTTGTGCAGCTAGTGCTAGTCGAGTCGGGCATGCCTGACCTATGCTCATGTGCGACTCCGGTCGTGCCGGAGCTAGGGGGTCGGGAATAGAAATAACTAGGCCGTAGACGGTGTCCGGCTGGCTCGCCTGCCCCCGAGCCAGATTTTCCCATGTCCCTTGTCCTTTCGCCGTCTGTTTCCATCACCCGTATGATCGCGCTGTGGCCGCCCGTTCCCTCCCCCGGTGGTTTACGTTGTTAGGGGGCCGCCTTTACGATCAGTGTGCCGTTACGATAACCCTAGGCACACTGCCTGAGGCAGCCTGTCGATAAATGGGTACCGACTAGGGGAGGGGTTGGTAGAACACACGGATCGAGTCGCCGTTCCGCAAAAGATGGTGGGTACGGGCATATTTTCCCAAAAGCCCCCCGTACCTGGCTTTTCCGGCGGCGGGTGATCTTGAGGATCTCCGCCGCAAGACCTTGCCGCTCCTCCGGCTGCGACCCACCTCCGCCATGCGTAGCTTCGAGCCTCGCCCCCAAGGGAGACTGAAAACTCGCAGGGCTGGCGACAGCTAGCGAGCGCTATGCCCTAGCGCTGTTTCCCAGTTGTCCGCCGCCTGCCCCAACATCCTCGTCCCACCGTTGATCCGTCTGTACTCTTCTTCGCCAAAAAACATTTCGCAAACGCCGCCCCCGCCCCTTCGTCGAGAGAGTATCTGCGAGTATTTAGTCGCGGAAAAGACATACCGGACTAGCCGAGCGGGGGATTCCTTTGCCGGTGTACGGATATCATATTTTTCCAAATCCCTCCGTACATGGTCTCCCGACAGCTGCTGATCCCGTGGATCGCAGCTGCCGGTACCTCGTTTAGCCCCCTACCGTGCCAAGCCTAGCACGGCTACAGGGTTACCAGCGCCCACCGCGTGGAGGTAGAGGTAGGTGCCGACGGACATGCGAGCGCACCCCTCTCCGGGGCCGCCGCCGGCGGGCGCCCCTAAACCCCGTACATGTACCGGTATCGGATTACTCGACGAAGTGTCTTTTATGACCAATACAGCTTCGCCCTACCTCGGCTAGTACCGATACCAAGTCTATTAATGCCAACTACATCAAGATGCCTAACATTGCTCAAGGTTCTCATCCTCAAGGTACTCATGTGCTAGCGCTCATGATTTCGCTTAACACGATTAGTGGCCAATGCCGAAAGTTCTCAGTTTATTTTGAAACTTTATGCAAGTCTAGCATTGATAAGTCCGAGAGACTATATAAGGGCTAGCTCAAGAAATTTGTAACTAGTTTAACTTGCTTCTACTACAAACTTGCCGAACTTATGCATCATGTACCTACATCTATCAACCAACCAGACACCATGTGAGGCAATGGACTTCCTTTCCTTCCCAACCCACGGATGGGAAGGGAAGTCTACGCTAGGAGGCGAGTAGCGACGGGAGGAGCAACATTTATCTCAAACGAGGGTGTGCGCGGATCGTGTCGGGCTCGTCGATGACATGTGCGAGGGGAGCCCTTGCCTCCTCCCTCCCCCAGCTCCACTACGACTCCTCTTTCGCACGGAAGAAGAGGTCAAGTGGGTCCGACTCGACGAGCGCATGTCTCGACTACACGGAGACAACCTTCTCCCCGGTCATCCGGATGGCTAGCCTCCGGCTCTTCCTTTTCATTGCAGCCGTCATGGACGTTGAACTATGTCAACTTGACATCGGCACCGCGTTCGTATTTGCCCCCATTAAAGAGGATACGTACATCCCTTAACCCATCGGCTTTACGAATGGCACAAGTAAGGTGTGCCACCTCAAACGCCGCCTCTACGGACTCAAGCACTCCCCCGGCGAATTCAACACCATGCTACAGGGCCAACTTGTCGACAATGGGTGGCAATAGTGCATGTCGGACACGTGCATCTATACCTTTATAACCGGGACCGTCTTCGCCATGATCGCCCTTTACGTGGATGACATTCCCACCGCATGATGCAACGACACGGCTTGGTTGGCTTCGTTTAAAGCCTAGTTTGGCGTCACGTTCGAAATCAAAGCCTTAGGTGACCTATCTCAGCTACTGCACATGCACATTACTCGCAACATGTTTGCCCGGACTATTTGGCTAGTCGTGTTGAAGTACATAGAGACATCATGGCCAAGCACGGCATGAAATTATGCAAACTATCGCCCCTACCTATGGACCCCGGCTTCATGTCAATTCTCGCGCGCATGGACTCCCCTCCCCTCACGGGAGTGGCGAAAGACGTCTATCCAAGCCTCATGGGCAGCTTGCAATATGAAGGTGTCTAAACGCGCCCTGATATGTCTACGGCATTTGAGCAATCTTGGTTCCGATTAGGCGCACCCCATGGAGGCTCACCTCCAGGCAATGAAGAAGGTGGTACGCTACCTTCATGGGACCATTGACCTACGTATGACGTTGGGGGGGGGGGGGGGGGGGGGGGGGGGGGGGGGGCGGACCACAGCCTCCAACTTAAAGGCTTCGCGGCTGCAGATTGGGCCAACGACAACAACACGCGCAAGTCCCGTTCGGGCTACTTATTTACACTCTGCCGAGGCCTTGTCATCTACAAGACTAGTCAACGGACTTGCGTCGCCCAATCCACTTGCGAGGCATAGTACTACTATGCAATACACGCCACCAAGGAGGTACTCTGCCTTCGCCCACTTACGGGGAGATAAACCCATGAACCCAACGAACCCATGAGCGGAACAACCACCATATAGGAGGACAGTCAAAGCGCAATCGCTTACTCTCAGAACGCCTTGGTTACACATCGGCCTAAAGTGGCACTACCTTAAGAATTACATGGAACATGTCACAATCAAACTAATAATGTACCTACCCACTAACCAAATGGTGGCAACAATGTTCACCAAACCAATGCTATGACCTGCACTCACAAGACATCGAAGAGCAAGCTTGGCGGGAGGAGCGGACCCCATGCAACGCTTCATCCCGTAGCTATTTTCAGGGGGGAGTATTGTAAGTAAAACTTATGAGTTATCAGAAGTAGATTGTACGAGTTTGACGGTGTGGTACTGCCAATGGAGAGGCTGGGATTGAAGGTTCACGGCGCAAGCCCTAGTCCGAATTGTCCTTTCGAGGCCGACTAAATAAACGCCTAGAGACAACAACCGTCAACTCAGTATTGTTGTAATTTCAATTTCAATTGTAGGACGCCGAAGAGCGTTTACTTCATGTGATAAATGTTTAGTGTGGGTTTAGGAAGGGACGGGGGAGACCATGCCCGCCTCTCGATAATGCGGTCGGACTAAGCGTCGGCGGCACGTAGTCTTGTTGTGAGTAATACTCAATAATACTTATTACTTACATATAGCTATTGCAAGCGATTCTAGATATGCTTAGTACATGTCTAGGCTAGACACAATTGTACAGTGCTTGATTCGATACTAAGTTGTCGCTAAGCTTCACCTCCACTTCCTTTGTCCCGACACCATGCTCGCATGTTGTCTTTGCGACTGTCCTTTTGTGTGAATGTTATCGCAATTACGTGTGCGTTAGTTACCTTCCATATTGAATGTGTCTACACGATTCTACAAGGCAAAGACTATTTTCAAGGAGGGATAGAGGTTTTAAAGATTTTTCGAGAAGGGGCTTTCTCCTAAACAACATGTTACTTTGTGTTATGCAACATATGGTACTAATTAGTATGTGGACTAATTATTAAATACCACCCCACCACCGCGGTCGTAGTGCTTTAGTCCATAGGAGTATTTAGGAATTGGGTCATCGGTCTTAGCTCGCAGCCTAAAATATTAATAGAAACTACGCGAGGGCAAGAGGTAGGGGACAATGAGAGCGGTACTCATTGTTAAATAAAGAATGGTTTCATTTTTCCGCAGTTCGGCCAATGTCTCGAGGTGTAGCTCGCTCTAGGCAGACCGATATGCTAACTTAAAACACTAACTTGGCCATGCACGGCGACTCCATTTCCCAACTAGGGCCCCTCAGACGATGTGAACAAGTCGTACGTGGACCACGAGAAAGCAAATCACACACAAGCACGCGTTTAGGAGTCACTGATCTTGCTAAGAGGTCTAGTGGCTCTCATACCATGATAATAAGCGCGAGATGACTGCGATCTTCCACGGCGAATGAAAGGAACCATAATCATGGGCCGTTTGGACATATAAGCATTCCCGGCGGCTCGAGACGAGGTATTGACGTCACTGCTCTCAGTCGTGGGCGCTGCTACTACGGATCACCACGGGAGTACGACATAAGGCGCGGTACATGAGGGTTCACACGCACACTGCAGTTGTGGTGGTAACATCGCCTATCATAGGCCGGTGCGGCAGGCAAAATTGAGCCCAACCACGTCTCTACTCCAAAGGATGCGAAGGGCAAACAAGTAAATCGAAATGAGTGATTCTAAACTCGAAGTAGAAATCTAAATTTGACGAGGTGCGACTCTAGTTCCTTCAAAGTAAATCCCAGGTCCTTAGAAACGCCATACTAACATCACAAGGGCTGTTGTCATTAGGCATAGTTGCATCGCCGATAATAAGCCTTTAACCACAAAATAGAGGGGAAAGCTTGAGATTGCGATTCGACGCGCAACTTCCTATGCTTTCGTCCAGACATAGGCATATATGCGTTTCTATCAGGGGATAGAATTTCGCGTCACAATTCAATATGAATCTATTTCATAACATATTTTTACACAGTTGGCGTAATTGAAGGCTCCAGCGCGGAACTGTCGGCGCTCTCGGGGGCTGATGGGGCAAGCAACCGTTGACTTTCGGGTAGGACACACCTACGAGGCAGCCAGATGACCACTACTCTTAGTCGGGAGGATAGGCCGAGGAACAAAGCGCACGGGGAAGTGAATAGGAGGATACACACACACACACACACACACACACACACACATACACACACACACACCAGTTTGGTGATTGGGCGGCCCTAAGCCAACCAAAGTCGTCCACATGCTGCCACTTCATCACCACAGCGTTGTCATCCGCCGTTAAACCCGCATCCGATAGCAGCTGCTGCGAGCAAGGCCAGGCCTCGAAGGTGCAAGGCGCGAATCGAAGGGCTACATCACAGAGTGTCGCTATTGTAAGAGTGAGACATAGCTGGAGGGCTGTGTATGTGTGTGTGTGTGGGGGGGGGGAGTAAGCGTGTGTGAGTGTGCGTGTGTGTGTGTGTGTGTGTGTGTGTGTGTGTGTGTGTGTGTGTGTGTGTGTGTGTGTGTGTGTGTGTACGAGATACAGATAAAGAGTGGGGATGGAGCAGCAGCTGGTGGGTCCTACCGGAAGAGTGTTCGATGATGGGGTTTGACCTCACTCGGAGGTAGAAGTCGGTGTCGTGGGTGCTGTGGATACGGACCTGGTGGGAGGGGAGGTGGAGGAGGCTGTCGTGGACGGCGTCGAGGAAGGAGGAGCCGGTGACGGGGCCGGAGAACAGTCGGCAGCGCGTGAGGCGGTGGCATCGAAGGGCGGACATTCGGCCGAGGAGGAACACGGTGCAGTCCTGTCGGTGCACAGTGTTTTGGTTTACGGTTGTTGCGTCTCAGAATGAAACTCGAAAGGGGTGTCAACAACACGACAGGCGGGTTACTATAACTAACCGCACCTTCAGGTCTACCAGCGTAAAGTCGCTCCCTCCGAGCTGCTCCGCGGTGACCACCACAGTCCGATTCCTCAGACCTTGGATACCCCTTCCCGGCTTGACCTCTGGCGCCTCTACTACGCCCTCGCTGGAGGCGGTGGCGGGGACGGTGAGCGCCGCGGCTGTGGTCGCGTCCGCCACATCGGCGGCCTTCTTTCGAGCGACTTTGCTGCCAAACGAGAACTTCTTTTTCGGAATCAACTTCGCCCGCGCTTCATCAAGCTGCACATCAACCATACCAATGTAACGATCGTGAATAATCTCGGTCGTGGAAATCAGATGGATGGGCTGCCGCTAGCGTGCAACACGCCATAGCGAATTTACGTTAGGTGCCGACAAGGATCGCCAACCTCTGGGAAAATTATATCGGTCTATTTATGCGCGTCTTCGTCCCTCTCCCTCTCTCTCTCTGTGAGTTGTGTCCCAGTCTGCAAGTGTGTATATGGTGAATGTCATCGTGTGTGTTTGTGTGTCTGTGTGTGTATATTTGTGCTTCCAAGTCCACATGTGTTTGTGCGCGCGCGCGCGCGCGCGTGTGTGTGTGTGTGTGTGTGTGTGTGTGTGTGTGTGTGTGTGTGTGTGTTGAGGTCCGCATGTGTGTATATGTGCCTGTATGTGCGTGCCTTTCCATGTGTGTATGAGTGTGTGTATGCGCGCGCTGCCTGCGCGTGTCTGTGTGTGTGTATTCATGTGTGTGTGTGTGCTTGTATACTTGTGCCATCAAGTCCGCATGTGTTTGTGCTTGTGTGTGTGTGTGTGGGGGGGGGGGGGGGGGGGGGGGGGGGGGGGTGGGTGTATGCATCCATGCATATAGTATGTGTACAGTCTGTGAGTGCGTACGTGTGATTGTACATGAATGGATGTGCCAATGTTTTCGTGTGTTTGTTTGTTGTGTGTGTGTGTGTGTGTGTGTGTGTGTGTGTGTGTGTGTGTGTGTGTGTGTGTGTGTGTGTGTGTGTGTGTGTGTGTGTGTGTGTGTGTGTGTGTGTGTGTGTGTGTGTGTGTGTGTGTGTGTGCAGATGCTTGTGTCCCCAAATCTGCACGTGTATCCATGTCTTCGTGTGTGCGTGTGTGTGTGTATGCGTGCGCATTCTATTGATGGGATAGAGCGTGCCCACTCCATGCGTTATCACAACGCACCGCTATCTGCATTTCCTTGTACGTTGCCTTTGTGGAGCGCTGGTCGTAGCCAGGGAGGAAGTAGGAGGCCTGCGCTAGCTGGCCCTCCAACCCTTGAAGCTGAGCCGCCAGGTTGTCGATGGCCGCTTTCACCTCCTGCTGCGACAGCCCAGCGACACTGCGAGCAGCGGGGGGAGGAGGGGTACCGGCCAGACCTCCAATAAGCCACTGCCGTGAGAAAAGGTACTACCGACATTTCTTGTAACTCGCACACCGGCGTGACAACGCGTCTAATTAAGAAAAAAGTACTGGTGCCATCGACTATCGCCGCGTTACGTTTTCCGCACCTGCATAACTTGTTCAGCTCTAGATGCCACTCCTCCCTTGCCTTAGCGCTCGTCGAATGAAAGGTGGCAACGCTCTCCCGCGGGTCCATGTGCTCCCTGTCCATACAGGCAGTAGAGTGAGCGGGGTTCCACACCGTAGTCTGTACTTGGCGCTCTCGGCCGGCAAGGCTGCTGACTAGGGCCGCGTGCTGCGAGCTACTGTGCGCGCACCTAGCCTCCTCCTTACGGCGCTCCGCATCTTTCAGCCTTTCCTCGGCTTTCACCGTCATTCGCTCTATGACACGGGTTGCAACATCTACCGTCTCAGGCTCCTTTTCATCTCCATTACTATTCGTGTTTCTCGCCGCCATCCCGCCCTGACTCCGTTGTTTCCAGCTGTGCGAGCGCCCCACGCGGGCAGTTGACAGACCGGCGAACGACTGGCGACTCGTCAATAACTCACTGCACGTGAAGTGTTTAGCAAGATAACATAGAGAAGCAGCAAAGATTGTGGCTAATGTTTCAAAACTGACAGCACAGTGCACACGTTCGGCCACCGACCAGTTATCGCAACACGATACTGCACGATCTATGCGCGCTGGTGCCCTGGTGGGAGTCAACACTGACGAGGGCCGACGTCTTCATCGCACAACGGATATCATTATCATTTATTGCCGTGTCGAAGGGAGTACAGTATCGCTTTGCTTACAAGAAGAACCAGATGAGCACGTACAGGGAAAGTGGGAGGGGAAACAAGAGGGCAAGAGTGACAAGAGGATCACGGAATCCAAAGCACAGCAAAAGGAAAGCACTACATTGTGCATAAACCTAGCAGATTATACTAAGGAAACTCTTAAGCCACGCCGAGAATGCAAGACTTGGAGGCGACAAGCGGCGCCTCACGCGCCGCTCGAGGAAGGGAGTATCGCTGCTGCTTTTCTTGTAAGAATTATTTTATCTATCATTAGCTTTCCAGCAAGGGGGCCAGTACCTAGGTACTAACTTCGATTTTCCTATCTTATGGGTTGGTTAGAGGCCATGGCTCAGCACCGTCATCTTGTTGATGTGACGGTTACAAGTGCTCGCACGAACGCCAATATTCCTCGTATAGGTGCTCGTCTCCCACTCCCGGGCAGTCTTGCATTGGGAGCTCATCATGGCAAACTTGAGGCGGACCTCCGCACTTCGGCTTTGCTTGGCACGCCTTCGGTTCAACCGTCCGTGACAACTATCCCTTCGCTCTGGAGGATGGGGGCCGGTTGGGGCCTATTGCGGTTGAGTTGGTTTATCGCCTTGCTATTTTGGTAGCAGTTCGTCCCTTCCATGGCATGGGTGCTGCTGACTCTGGTTCTTTGCGCTCTGACACTTGTGCCCGTATGCAACATTTCGTTCGTCGAACTACTTCTGTTCCTTTTCGGCGCTTTTTGTGGGATGTGCGGCGAGAGTTCATGTAACGTCTAGTCGTCTTTCTGCTACTCTTCATGGTACTTTGGGTTCCTATCTCCACGATGCTTTGCGCAGTGCTGACGCTATGGCATGCCCTCGTGTTCCTCGGGCTTAGGTTTTTTCCACTGCTCTTTTTGTTGCTTGGCTGCTTTTTCTGTTAAGAATTCTTATAAGAAAAAGCAGTGGAGGCCACCAAGCAAAGAGAAGAAAAGAGGAAAAAACCTTTTCTTTTAAGAATCAACTACAAATATTATTATATCTTCTATTTCTTATATTATTCTTCTTATTATCTTATTCTTCTAAGTTCGTAATTTTATGCTATCTTATTCTTATTGTTATGTTACCTTTCTACTATGGATATTTTGTATTCTATCTACTTTTTTCTATTCTAAATCATATTGTTTTATCCTTGACATTCTTCATGTTCATGGCACTCCGTTCTGGTTCTTATCTCCGCGACGCTTTTCAGGAGGGCAGTGCTGGTGCTGTGGCATGCCTTCCTGTTCCTCGGGCTTAGATTTTTTCTTCCCTCCTTTCTTCTTTTTTGCTTGGTGGCCTCCACTGCTTTTTCTTGTAAGAAATTATTTTACATTCTTCATGTTGGTGGACGATTTCTTTATATCGCGAATATATGAATTCCTCATCATAGATAGTAGTAGATTTTTTTATTTTTATTTTTGCTTGGTGGCCTCCACTGCTTTTTCTTGTAAGAATTTTTTGATAGAAGTAGATGAGCGCATTTTATTATTGAAGATATGAAAATCTACGTTGGAGTTACGCGCGATTTACTAACTCGTACTTCTCCATCACAGGGGATGCCAGCTGCGCAGCCAGATAATGCCAGCGACGACAGCTGTGCAATTGCCCACAGACCGCCGCCCCAATTTCGTACACGCACATTATATCTCAACCTCCACTGCAACCTCTTCACCAAGACGCTCGAAGCCGAGGTGCTACAACCTGCGTCCATCGATTTGGGAAAGTGAAGCTACTGTAGTTCGAAACCCGTTGGCGATGGCAGCCGCCGCTGTAAACGCGCGCCTCGGCGCAGCCGCACACCGTCGCTCCACCGCCTCTTCCCCATCTACGAGGGCCGCCAGGTCGACTGTGCCCGGGCACCGTCTCTGTGTGTCCTCCAGGCGTAGCGCCTTCCTCTCGGACACAAAGTCACTGAAGCAGCATGCAAGGGTGAGCAAAATTCCAACTCCCTTTCAATTTCCCCAGTAGGTCTGTCCAAGCTTTCCCTACGCGAGTTATTTGTCGTAACCGCACCTGTCCTTTTCTGTTCCTGTTTCGGCCTTAGTCGGCTCTGAGCAAAGCGGGGGATGTGCGATCCGACAGGCTTCCACCGCTCTGCCGTTTCCCGGTCAGCGAACTGCCCTGCGATGCTCGGCAGCTGCTTCGACGGAATGGATGGCTAAAGATCCCGCGGACGTGCGTGTGCTTGTCGTGGGCGCCACCGGCTATATCGGCAAATTCGTGGTACGTTTCCCGCTAGAACAATATCACATATCACCACCACGGATACACTGCCCACTAGTGTCAAACTTAGCTCGTATTGCGAGCACGGTATTGGGTGTTTCCGATAGATTTACGATGTCGTTTGTGTGTCCTGTGACGACTCGACGTGGGATAGGTGCGGGAGCTGGTGAGCCGCGGGTACAACGTGGTGGCTTTCTCACGCGAGCGGAGCGGTGTGAAGGGGAAAGCGGACATGGAGGCCACGCGGAAGGAGTTTCCCGATGCGGATGTGCGCTTCGGCGAGGTGACTGACAAGGATAGCCTCCGGTCAGTGGGTTTCAAGGACAAAGTGGACGTGGTGGTCAGCTGTCTCGCGAGTCGAACCGGAGGAATTGTGAGTGCCGAAACAAATTTACAGGCACTAACGCTTAATGATATGTCCCTCTTTGAGTCATACATCCCTTGACCCTACGCAACTTACATGTGCGTGCTGCTGCTTATGCAGAAAGACTCCTGGCTCATCGACTACGAGGCTACCAAGAACGCGCTGGACCTGGGTCGCGAGCAGGGCGCGGAGCACTTTGTGCTGCTCTCCGCCATTTGCGTGCAAAAGCCCCTTCTGGAGTTTCAGCGCGCAAAGCTAAAGTTTGAAAAGGAGTTAGCCGAGGCGGCGAGTGACATCAACTACAGCATCGTCCGCCCCACCGCCTTCTTTAAGAGTCTGGCTGGTCAGGTGGGCAACTGCCTCCCCGTCTCCCTACAATCATATATGCCATCGATTGGCACGGCATGGCATGGCTAAACATAAACTGGGGCACAAGTAATCTGTTACACAATCCCCAAAAGATGCATCGCGCTAGTAACGACGGGAGTTGCTAGTTGCTGAGGGAGGAGTTGCTTCTCGCAGATTGAGGTGGTGAAAGGAGGGGGGCCTTACGTTTATTTTGGGGACGGCTACCTGGCGAGCTGCAAGCCCATCAGCGAGAAAGACCTGGCGAAGTTCATGGCCGACTGCGTCCGCGGCGACGAGGATAAGATTAACGCGGTGCTGCCCATTGGGGGGCCAGGAAAGGCGTACTCTGCTAGGGAGCAGGGCGAGATGATCTTCAAGCTGACGGGAAAGAAGGAGAACTTCTTCCCCGTGCCAATCGAGCTCATGGACGGCGTGATCGGCATCTTCGACTTCCTCACAAAGTTCTTCCCCAACCTCGCGGACGGCGCCGAGTTTGGCAAGATCGGGCGCTACTACGCAGCGGAGAGCATGCTGGTGTGGGATGAGGAGAAGCAGGAGTACAACGCGGATGCCACGCCGTCCTACGGGGAGGACACGCTGGAGGCTTTCTTTGACAAGGCGGTGAAGGAGGGGCTGGCGGGGCAGGAGCTCGGCGATGCCGCCATTTTCTCCGAATAAACTGGCTCTTTAAACTATCTTCATTGTGGAAAGCACCCTGAGCATGTGGGCAGATGGGGTAGCATGCAAAGCGGGAGGGGTAGTGGCACACGGAGTTTCCAAAACAACTGAAATATATGGCTGAATGTGAGGCGATGCGAGGCAACAGATACATCGGATAACATTTATTTTTGTCTCTTAACAAATGAATTGTTGCAATCGCTCGGCGCATCACAGCCTCATCACGCCCTAACCTGCCTGCTTCACTCTCCAACCCTGCCAGCTATGAAAATC
>JAPMLY010002107.1:17500-66391 GCA_026401115.1 Tetraselmis chui
CACACCTGCTTGTACTCCTCGCTGTTGCTGTTGGGGGAGATCTCACACAGCACCTTAGCCCCGCAAACCTGATTCCGGTGCCCGCCGATATTGCACAGCAGTCATAAATAAACGCCTTTGCTCATTATTAGGTATGATTTTCATTGTTTGATCGATTTTTTTTGTGGCGCGCATACGAAAGGGACTCCCGAGGCCGCACCTCGCACTTCAGTGTGTCCGTCGCACAGTTTACCCATCCACGCATAGCGCAGGGGACTGGCCCAAGCGCGGCCGGCTTACAAAACCACATGCTCGCACGGAAGGTCTGCAGGCGACGGAGGAGGTCGTTGCGGTCCCACGGCCGACAAAGGACGGGGCCAGCGCCCGCGGGGGTGGAGCTCCTGCCGGCCGGGCTGGAGGCTCCAGGAATCTGCGTAGGTGTGGCCCCGTTGTGTGGACTCCCGTAGCCTCCGCTCCCTCCTGTCTGCCCTGTGCCTCCGTTCTGCAGGGACGGGAGGTAGATCAGGCCGTCCAGCGCGGCCTTCAGCCGATCATTCGCCGCCGACATCACGCGGCCCTTTTGAAACCCGCGCGCCTGGATGCTCCTACGCAGCAAGCAGGGGTGGGGACGACTGCGACTCGGTGCGCGAAAATTTGGATATCACAGATTGCAATCGCGAATATTTGCTAGCTCGGTCGTGCTTTTATATATCTGGTGAGTCGGGACGAGGGGAGTGTTCGCGGTTGGGAAGGTAGCGTGAGGATACTGGCAAGGTAGCAGTGCTGCACCGTCACGATGATGACAGAGATAGCAGGGCGTGCTGGCGCGCGCGGAGATGCGGAAAGCGGAGTTCCCCTCTCGGACGAATCGGAGCAACGCATTTTTACAAAAAAACATAAGAAATGCGCGCGCGGGGGGGGGGGGGGGGGGGGGGGGGGGGGGACAGAGAGTAGAGAAAGGGGAGTGACAGGCCGGCGAGGAGAGAAGCAAGGGAGAGGGGGGAGGGAGAAGGGGGAGGGCAAGGTAGGGGAGAGGTAGAAGGGAGAGGAAGAGACAAAGGAAGGAAGGAAGGTAAGGGGGTGAGAGAGATGGAGGAGCGAGGGGAGAAGGAAGAGGGAGTGGAAGGGTAAGGGGGGATATATAGAGTGGGGGGGTAATGTGACAAGTACTATCATGCAACAATATATTGCAATACATTGTACATGTACTCGGCGCCCGCCGGCGGCGCAGCGGCGGCGGCCCCGGAGGGGGGTGCGCTCGCAGGCCCGTCGGCATCCCCTCACCTCCCCGTGGTGGGCGCTGGAAACCCCGTAGCCGTGCCATACCTGGCACGGTAGGGGGCTCAGAGGGCTGACAGCTCGATCCGCGGGATCAATAGCTGTCGGGAAAGCCATGTACAAAGGGCTTTTGAAAAAATAATTTTTGTGCAATACCGGCACCGAGATCTCCCGCTCGGCCCGTCCGATATGTTTTTTCGCGTACAGATACTACTAAGAACAGTCCTACCTCGAGGGGTGGGACCTGTACTTCAGGAGCGTCTGATTGCGAGGAGGGTACGGCCGGATCCGCGGTGGGGGGTGGGTGTTGGAGCCGGTGGTGGCCAGCCGGGAAGCAGCGCCAGGAAAGGGCGCTCGCTAGCCGCCGACCAGCCATGTGCCGGTCGACACTTCTCAGGGGGGGAGGCAAGACATGGCATAGGCCGGTGGCACGTCGCAGGCGGAGGAGCGGCTATGTGAGGCGGCGGCGATCCTCAAGATCATCCGCCGCCGGAAAGCCATGTACGGAGGGATTTTTGGATAATTAAACTAATGTCCGTACCTGGCGTCGAGCTAGTTGGGGAGGAGCACCAGGGTAGGGCGCTCACTAGCGAGCCGCCACGCCGACGAGATACATCTCCCGAGGGGGGGGGGGTAGGCTTGGGCGGCAAGGAGGCCTGTCGCGACGGAAGGAGCGACAAGATCTGGCGACGACGACCCTCCGGGTCGGCGCCGCCGGAAAACCCCGTACGGAGGGTTTTGACTAATTTCCGTGCACCCGCAGCCCGACGGAACCGGCTACGGCGACCTGACCCCCCCCCCCCCTCCTCGATACCCACTACCGGATAGACGAGACCCTTGCGGGGGGGGGGGGCGGGTAAGCGCGGAGGCCCCAACCTCAACAAAGTCTACTAGGTGGACGTGCGATCAGAGGGGGGAGGGTACGGACGCCGGCCGGACTACCTGACAGGTACCCGGGTACCAGACAGAGAAAAACCGGGGAAATGAGCGGGGAAAATTCAGGTGCGCAGGCAAGAGCGCCAATTTCTCCTATGTCTATGTGTCTCGGTCCCCCCCACCTGCCCTCGAGGTGACGGGGGACCTCGACAAGGAGGACCGTCGCGTCGGCGGATGCGGCGGCGACCTTGGCGGGGCTTACGGGATGGGGCGGCGGGATCGACGAGCGACCACGCGAGGAGGGGTTTTTTGCCAGCCTTTCCCCTCCTATCTTCGGCAAGACCGAAGTCACGCGGGACGGCGGGAGCTAGATTAGGCTGGCCCGTCGTCCCTCCCGAACGCCGACCGGCCTCGGCCGGTCGGCACCCCGGTTCGGTGGGAGCGGGCCGAGCATCGTGAAGGTCGAGCAGCAGTTTAGTTTTGCATTTCTCGACAAGTGGATTTATTTTTAGATCTGTTTCTCTTGATTACAAAATTATTACGCTGTTACTGCTTAGGCGGGGGGACTCCGGCAATTACTGCGGTTGCTTGCAACTTTTTTTAACTCCCAAAGAACATCGACACACATTGCAGATAGGTGTGTCGATAGGTGTACCTGGTCCAAGAGACCCGGGCTAAACTCGCTTATAAGTCCTGTATGGCTTGATAAAGAGGCCCGAGAGACAGCAGTCGGTCCAGTTTGCCGGCACATGTTGTGTTTAATTTCCAATCCAATTCCAATTACTTGTACTCGTTGCTAACTTGACCCGTACTTTTCCATCGGAAGGACGTACTTCGTGGGTACGTTGCAACTGCAATTAGCGAGGGTATTGTTTTTGTACTTTACTACCAGTACCTCCCGGTACGTACATGTACGCAAAATTAACCTAACTATAGTCACATGACGTGCAAGTCTAATTTCCCAAGACAGACGAGCCGCGTCGCTAGTTTAATCGAACCGTTACGCGAGCCCTAGCGCCAGGCACGAGGACCATGCGAGAACATGTGATGCAAGCTAGCTAGGCTAGAGCTATGTAAGCCAAGTGCAGCGGAGGGAGGTGAGATAACCATTTCATCAATCCCTTTGTTTGTTTACAATCTACTGTTAACCGTTAACAACGAAACATCTCCCATCTCCGTCCATCTCCATTTCCACATGCAATAGCAACAACAAATAAGAACATATTTATGCCAGCACTGACCTATCGTCGACATGCAAACTGCCACATTGGTTTCGGAGCGTCTTGATCTTCACACGCTTCCGTTGTTGTTGTAGTTGTTTAACGATGTTTGTCGGATTCGAGATGGCTTGTCTTGGACATGGCCATTACCTTGTGGTCGTACTACCCGTTGGAGGCTCGAAAGCCATTGACATCAAACTCGAGTTACAACGTGAACCCCGTAATAGTAAAACTTGGTTTCGTGACGGTTCGATTCTGCCTAACGAAACACTCGTCGACGATGTTTTTCGTGAGTTGTTTGAGGAAACTGGCCTAACTCTCACCGCCGACGATCTTACGTTGTTGACGGGTAATCCCGTTCGAGTGCCATTACCCGTTGGTCAACACCACCTGATGGTTCACGTCTTTTCGGCAAAGTTCATGCCATGTACGCGACTTCTAAGTTGCGTACGCCGGCTAAGGTCAAGCAAGCCGTTACCGCTCAGTCAAATGTTTATTTTCATAGTATTTACACGGTTCTGACAAATGTCGACATTGACGGGCTATCGTTTACGCCGTCTAAGATTGGGCGTGCCAAGGAGACTCAATGTAAGTACGAGTTGCTACGTGGCTCAATGAGAATCTTTTCGAGGCGCTAGAATTTCTCGATAGCTCTTTCTCCACGAGGACACGTTGTTACCAATTCAGCTCTTCATTCACCCCCGGTTCATTGCTCCTGGCTATGGTCATGTTTGGATATTGATCAAGTGCTACATTATCCAGTTGAGTGATGAGACACCCACTGATTTACGCATGGGAGTTCCGGCACCTACAATAAAATTTTGCTGGCATGAGCGTAACGTTGACTGAGACGCAGCGTAAGGCTGCAATTAGCGCCCCCTAGTTGGAGGGCTGGTGAGAGATGTAGCCTCAACGATTTCACATGCTTGGCACCAATCGCGACACATGTAATGTTCTCGTGTGGGTTACGTCTCAGTTTTCCAGTGCTTTGAAGATTTGGTGGCTCAACCATAAGACTCATGCACCTATAACCTATTCCAAACACTTTCGACTCTTTGGTTACAGAGATTCGCAGGACGTCCATGCAGCCTAACATCAGAGACGACGTAACTATAGACATATTTCTGCTTACGCAAGGATCCCAAACTTACGCCACCTACACCGAGCAGTTTAACGACCCTTTGAGGAGGTCTCGGAAAAATTCCAGACGTCTTCCATTGCGTCACCTTCATCAAAGGTTTGTCGAATTTTGAGCTCCACACTCATGCCAAGTCTCAACTTTCCAAGCAGAAGGACTACAAGATGCCACTAGTCTAGCTTAAAAGTTTCATGAATGACTACGTTACCGACTCGCTACGTTTGGGCCTAGGAGCTCCAGCTCGCAACCATGGAGGCGGCCCACAAGCTTGGAAGCGCCCACTTGACAACCCGTCGTGGCTACCAAGCGCTTTGACCGTGTTGAAGGATCTGGTTGTGAACGTGGTGAGGGATCTCGTCGTGGACGTGGTCGAAGACGTGGCAATCGAGGAGGCCGCGAGCGGACTTCTCGAAACATTAGCCGAATTGATTTCAGTGCCATTACTAGAGCCTCGACTCTTCATGAGTGTAAATGACACCAAGAGGAGGGACTTTGCTTCAAGTGCCACAAGAAAGGGCACCGGTTTTTCGAGTGTCCGGAGCTATCTGGCAAAGCGCAAGTCGATGCTTCCAACAAACAAAAATGATTTTTGCAAGGGTGCTCATCATACGAGCAGGAGTAGGTGGTTACATATAATTTTCGTGTTTAGACATTGTTAGCGACAGGGGTGCAAGTTTCGTCATCGACACCTCCTTCGAATACACTAGCGACACATGCTAAATTAGCATATGGTCGTCGTCATCAAAGCAAGCAAAGAGACGGTCGTAAACATGTAACAGCTAGACTTTCAATTAATTGGAAAGTTTTTAAGCCTCTGCACGCACGATTCGACTTCACTTTGGAAGGTTGTGCGGATGATGAGGGCCTTAACTCGCCCGGTAACTTACCTCGTTGTTCGCCGAGTGACTATGTCTTGGTGAGATACTTCATTGGGGAGCTAGCGTTCTTCAACCCACCTTGGGAGTTTGCGGATCAGATGGCACATCATTTTGAGAGTTGCCGTTGTACTCTTAGCACTAGCATCCCGTTGCCTAGTGCTTATGTACAAGGTAGCTATTTGACATCCTAGTACTTATTGTTATGCTATTAGCGGTGCTCTATTCCCTATTAGTGGTGGTCGGCTTGCCATACCGGTGCCTGCGCCGGCCGCCATCTCTCTCCTTCTCACATCTCTAGGCACCATCCCCGGCCCCCTTGTGGGGCCGGCACGCCCTAAGGGAGCGGATAGTTACACGTAGGTCGTGCCGGCCCCACAAGGGGGCCGGGGATGGTGCCTAGAGATGCGAGAAGGAGAGAGATGGCGGCCGGCGAAGGCACCGGCAGGGCCGGCCGACCGCCACTAATAGGGAATAGAGTACCGCTAACAACATAACACTAAGTACTAGTATGTCAAATAGCTACCTTGCACATAAGCACTAGGCAACGGGATGCTTGTGCTAACAACCCCCCTCAAGTACATCACCAACATTTACGATGGCCTTGTTCGTCATACCCAACTAGGCTAAGTTAAACGACAGCACTCAACATTGGATCAGTCGGCAGAGTTTCACACAAGACAGAACAACGTGAAAACTTCGAATCGTTACTCCACGATTACTTCCCGGAGTTACTGCCGCCGGCGGACTCGCCGCATGTAAGCCGTCAGTGGGATAATCCCATTCAAGCAACTGGCCCGATGAAACGTAAGCCTATTTACATGTTATAACATGCGAAGCGCGGTAAGCTTAACCGAAAGCTCAAAGACGCAGTGGAGGATGTTTAGTTCGCCAAGCCAAAGTGAATATGAAAATGAAAATGATTAACAACAATACCAACAAACTTGACCGGTTGTTGTCTAACGGCCATCTGATGCTCAGCCATTTAGGACACTTAAGATTAAAAAATGGGCCGGGTACTCTTCGACCAAGTAAACCTATCGACACACCTATGCGCAATGTGTGCCGACATTCCTCGGAGGTTAAAATTGTAAGCAACCGCCGTGCCACATGCCCCCCGCCTAGGCAGTAACAGCAGGTTTTTTGTAATCAAGAAAATTATATCCACACAAAATAGAGCCACTAGTCAAGAAAGGCAAAATGAAACTCCTGCTCGACCTTCACGATGCACGGCCCGCTCCCACGGAACCGGGGTGCCGACCGGCCTATGCCGATTAGCGTACGATAGGGGCGACGGGCCAACATAATTTAGCTCCCGCGTGACTTCGGTCTTGCAAGAGAAAAGAGGGGAAAGGCTAGCGAAAAAACCCTCCTCATGCGGTCGCTCGTCGATCCCGCCGTCGCATCCCGTAAGCCCCGCCCCAAGGTCGTCGCCGTTCCTCCCGACGCGACTTTTCCTCCTAGTCGAAATCCCCCGTCACCTCGAGGGCATGATGGGAGGAGCAAGACTACCACACACACAAAGCTAGCGCTGACAAGTTTTCCCGGCCATTTCCCGGCTTTTCCATGTCTGATACCCGGGTACTTACCTGGAAATTCAGCAAGCGGCCGTACCCTCTACCCACCGATTGCGCTTCCGTCGAGCACCCTTGTTTTGAGTGCGAGCCTCTTCGCTGACCCGGGTTCGCACTCTCTAATATTAGATGTGCATGTCGACAGTCGGTAGCGGTGGGGTAGGGCATAGTCACCACTGCCGGATCCAAAAAGGCTGCGGGATGCGGAAATTATTCAAACCCTCCGCACGGAGGTTATCGGTGGCAGTCTATCCGTAGGATAATCCCGCCGCTAGACGTCGCCGCTCCTCCCGTCGCGACAGTCCCCCTAGGTGATGTGTCGTGATGCCCCCCTTGGGTCAACTCGACGTCAACATGCCGGTCGACGTGTATCGAGCACCCTTCCCTAGCGTTGCTTCCCGGCTGTCCGCCGCCATCTCCAACACCCTCAACCCGCCGCTGATCCGTCCGTACCCGTCCGTTTGATCCCCTCCTCGCCCAAAACGGTTTCATAGATACATGCCCCATCCCCTAAATAGAAAAGTATATGGGGAGAATCTAGTACGGGAAAACCATATAGGACGGCCCGAGTGAAAAATCTTATTGCTAGTGTACGGATATATGATTTCGTGTAAGTTCGAAGATGTCCTCCTTGGCCTTGCCTTGTACAGGGTCATAGCATGTTGTGACACGTACTTGTGGGTATTCGGCCATGTGGGCTACGAGGTCGCCGTAGCGGAGGGGGTGAGAGCGGAGACGGGATGGGGGTTCGGCCTCATGAGTCGTTTGAGGGTCGGGGAAATGGTTTGAGGGAGGGGGTAGGGGAACGATAGTGTGGGAAGTAAGCATGTCCGGCGGGTCGTCACCATCATAGGCATCCGCGATGACCGAGTCAACCGGGAGACGCGCCGAAGCCAGGGGTGCTCTCCCGGAAAACAACATGGACGGAGGTGGTGATGCGGCGGGTTTCCGGGTTGTAGATGCGGTAGCAAGGGGCGTTAGGCGGATAGCCAACCATGACGCCCCGAAACGATCTTTCGATGAGTTTGCGACGCAGCGTGTCGGGCACTTTGGCAAAGACGGTGTAGCCGAAGACCCGAAACTTGGAGACGTCGGGTGATGACAACGTAAGGAGAGTGAGGGGAACTCCGCCGGTAAGGCCTATTGAGCGGCTGTATGTACGGTTGCGCATGTACACATCTATGATGACATCGCACGACCACATGTGGTTTGGGATAGCCATGCTTTGGATCATCGCAATGCATTGTCCCGGATTGTGCGCCATGGTCGTTCGGCCTTGCCGAGCATGTGGTGGGCATAAGGAGCTGAGAATTGCACACCGACACCCATGCGAACACACATCTGCCGGGTTGGGGCAGCCTCAAAAACATAGTCCGAGTCGAACTTGATGACATGGGCAAAAGCGCCGGACTGGGAGTGATGGCGTGCATGTAAATAACGCAGTTCCAACATGACGCTTTCCGGCTCTTTGCACGTGTCCTCTTTGGACTTCAAGAACCGCACCCACATGTACTGTGTGTGGTGATCGATAACGAGCATGAAGTAGCGGAGGCCATGGGGGGATGGGACATTCACATGGCCCCAGATATCAGAGGAAAGGTTCAACAGAGGGCGGGAAGGTTTCGTGCAAGGGGTGGTTTTGCGGAATGCAGTAGTAACCTTGTGGAGCAAACATGAACCGCAAGAAACATTGTTTTAATGAGCAGGCTAACGCGGGGCTGGTTGGGACACCGTGGGTATGCCGGGCATGCGGGCTTTGCATATCAAGGTGGTCAAAACGGGGGTGCCACAATACTGGGTCGCAGTGGGCAGTGAGGGCAACACGGGCGCCGGCACTAGGCGAGGAATCTGCATAGGGTCTGGGGGCGGCTCTGGCTGGTGGGGCATGAGGTAGAGGCCGTTGCCGGATGGTTTCAGCACACCCATTCATGTGGGAACCACGATCAGTCCAATATCAGAGTCGGTAGGGAAAATGAATTCACATCCGCTATGCGGTTGCGTCCAACTGACACCGAGGAGGCGACCAATGCGCTGAGTAGACCGAGAGGAGAGGTCATGAGTGTACAACACATGAACTGTGCGGTGAATGAGCTGGCCAAACGCTAGCAAAATGGAAAGATGCACTACCCTTAACATAAGCATCGACTCCTCCAACGCGAGAGGGAGTAGAGGGCGAATCGAACGTAACGAAGTCATGTCGAAAAGCGGTTGACCAAGCACGAGGAATTTACCACCCAAAACTGAGAGAGATCACGACCGGGAGCGATGGATGATGAGAACGCGACAGAGGTGAAGGGGAGACTCACCTCAATGTCATTAAATTCCTCCGTGGATTCCTCGAGAGTGGGGAGGGTGTCATGGACATCCGTGAGGACGTCGCTTAGCATGGCAACGTGAGTCGAGGCAGAGCCAACAACATGGGTGCCATACTTTTGGATGATCAGTTTACGCTTGGCCATGGTCCACTTCAACATGGCGCCGTCAGACGCTGTGCAAGAGGACACGATGTGGTCCAGACTGCCACAGACGCTGCATTTGTTTGGTAGTCCACGACCGCCACGAGTGCCACGTGGATTGTGGCCTCGTCCGCTGTTAGAGCCGCGACCAACGGCGACAAAAAGCAGAGATGGGCGGGGCGGGGTGAGCATTGGTGGGTGTTTTCCCTGTCTGGGGGTTCGTCGTCCATGTTCCGAGCCAGGTGAAGGATGTTGGCCATTACTTCGTCCGCGGATGTGAGGAGGTAGTTGGTGTCGAAGGCGTTGATGACATAATGTTTTGCCTTACCGATGTTGCAATGCTAAAGATGCCGCGGAGCATGAGAAGTCCTAGGTTGTGAGGATGGATGGATGTGGAGCCATCGAACATTTCGCACGTCTCGTTATAGTCGTCAAAGTTTTGACGCATGAAGTGGACGTACTCTGTAAAGGAATGTCCCGGGCGCTGGCGGCGCATCTTGTTGTTAATCAGTGACACGGAGCGTGCGAACGACCGACTATCTAGACGTTCGCACAAGATGTCCAAGCGGCAGTGGCGCAGTCCGGGCGAGCAGCGGAGATACATTTGACTGCATGTTCAGCGCGCTTGTTCTGGTTGGTAGCGTGCATCTGCAGGGCGTACGCGTACGTTTGAGCAACTTCATCGAGCTATACGCCTAATTCCCGTACGGCGAGCTGCGGGATGAGGTACGCTGCTTTCAAGGACAAGAAGGTGAGGAAGTTGCGCTTCTAGGGCTTGAAGTCAATGTTGGGTCCCATGGTGGGAACCGTCATCTTCATGAAGCGGTTGAGAGACTCCTTGTCGAAACCTGTCGCCTCGATGACGGCGCGGCCGACGACCAATGGGTCAATGGTGGGGCGGCGGCCCCCACGTCTACCGTTGCCCCCACGATGGGCGTGGGATGCCGGTGGACCAGCAAGAAATGGTGGGTGGCCACTTGGGGACAGTGGGTGGCCGAACGCTGCTGGCGGCGCGTCATAGTGGCGCCGCTGGTATGACTGACCAGGCGGTGGTGGGAAAGTCTCGAGTGGGTTGTAGTAGTGTGGTGGTGCTGATGGTGAAAGTGGAACACGAGGCTGGGTATAGAGTGGAGTTTCGCGTGGAGTGTCGCGGTGGCGCATAGCGGCAGTTTCTGTCGCTTGAGCGTCCATACGGGCGTTGATCTGCGCCATTTGCTCGAGCACGAGCGAGAGTGCATCGGGGGGGGGGGGGGGGGGGGGGAAGTCCCGGGTGCTCTTACGAGAGGATATATCCTCACCGTCGTCAGAGGTGTCAACATGTGGCCGTGCTGGGAGTGGTTTAGGTGCCATCGCAAGCGGTGGCGGCGGCCAGGTAGTAGCGGCATGCATTGGCAAGAGCCACTAGCTTCACGCGTGCCTAACAACGGTTTCTTTGAGACGGCATGTTGCCATGCGACCCCTCGGCTTGATGCCCTGGGGTGTCTCAAAGTACCTTTTGTGTGTCCTCCACCCAGTGTGGGGCACGAGTCGAAGCCACGACCTTAGCAAGTGTGGCTATGCCCTCACGGCTGACTAGCGAATATAAGGTAGTATACTATACTAGGTAAGCTATGGCTGTCGTGCAACATGGGTATGCGTATTCACCCACATGTGCGCCCCCCTCCCCCGTCTCCATCTTGGACCTGTATGCGCCTTGTCCACACACGACGAGTGCGTCGGTGTGGGTGGCTGTCGGGCGTCCTCGGCTGTCAAGCAGCTAACTTAGATGGAATGGTGTGGTGGGTTTTAATTCGCAGTTTATAATGGCGATACCGCCGACTATAAGGTGAGAGTACGATAAATTATGTTAGCTTGCCTTCTGCGGGAGAGGTGGCGATCGCAGCTTGCCGAATCAAGTTGTCGCGCGTGAGTGACGTGAGGCGGGGCCCTATAACCTTTTAAACCGTGCAAACACGTTTAGTATGGAAGGTAACTAACGCATACGTAGTTACACTCACAGTCACGCAAACATGACAATCACAAAGACAACCGGCCCGAGGCGTGGTGTCGGGACTACAGAAGTCATTGAGCTGTAGCCTAGCGACAACTCTATACCGAATCAAACAGGTTATCGGTATATGTCCGATCTAAACATATACTAGTCATATCTAGAAGAGCTTATAGCAGCTATCTGCAACTAATAACTATAATGTATTACTTACAACACCTTCCCAACCATATTATATGCGAGTTATCTCGGATTCTAGTCGTGGTGCTTTGGTGTTCATTTTCGCATGGCATGAATTAACTTCACGGTGCCATCCAATTGTTATATCATGGCGGCGCATCGAGTTATGGGTCTTACTTCGGCGCACGCCTCTCACGCTCGGAAGTCGGAAGTGCCCTCGATGCAATGACTCAATGAGACTCCCGCAGTGTTCCGTGGTTTCGGCTCTACGTCGACGAGATCAAGTGTCGCTATGTCGGGTGAGCGCGCGTCCGGTGCTATGCCCATTATGGACCATATCCCCCGGTGCCCGTGCTCTTACGTGGCATCTCATTCACCTTCATGGCCGGGTGGTCCACGAGATGGAAGAGCTCATGTTGGAGGCAAGGGCAACTACTAAAGGGGGGGGGACTTGCGGTTGGAGGTACGCCGCGTTCGGTCCGGGGCTTCGCGTGAATAGCCAAGGGATGTAGTAGGTGTGGCTGGACTTCCATGCTCGTCCATATCGTCACCTCGTTGTCGAGGACATGGTTACTAGCGCTCGCACAAACTTTAGTGTCCATCCGATGGGAGCTCTCATCCCGCTTCCGGGCAGTCTTGCATTGAGCGCTTATGATGGCAAGTTTGAAGCTAAGTTTCGTGCTTCAACATCCCTTGGCACGCTTGCAGTTTAGTTCTTAGTTTATGACTACCATTCCTTTGCTATGGAAGGTGCGGGTGATTTGGTGCCTATGGCGGTTTATTTGGTCGATCGTTTGGCTAGTGTGTTGGAAGCTCGTCGCTTTCGTGGCATGGATAATGCGGGCTATCGTTCATTTCGCTCTTCCGACTAATATGCCCAATTGCAACACTTTGTTCGTCATTATACTTTTGTTCTTTCCCCCCGGTTATTGGGATATATATGTGCGTCGGGAATTCTTACAACGTCTCGAAGTGGTTCCTCATGGCACTTTGGGTTCCTATTCAACGCGATGCTTAACATGAGGGCAATAGTAAGACTGCTGGATGGCTCTGTGTCCCCCGGGGTTAGTCCTTTGAGGTTTTCCCCTTCTCTTCTTCTTTGCTTAGTGGTTTCCAGAGCTTCTCCTTGTATTAGGTACTTTTCTCATGCTTTTGTATTATAGGGAAGAGTAGGTAGATGCCATTCTGAATAATACCTCTCAAGTTACCTTGCTTACAAGCACACAGACTCTTACGTTAACATTACCTGTATACCCAATGCTGTGTACGTGATATCAAATATCAGACCCTGTCTTGGCTAGTATATGAACGAAATTAATTACAAAGTATACGATGTTGATCCAGTATATAGTCCTTTCGATCAAGGCCTGGACTCAAGGCACAATATACTTCACAGCAGGCACTGTTGGGAGCAGCCCCGGTCGGGTAGAGGCCAGGTGACCGCAGGCTCTGACGCTGCTGTATCGGTGCGCAGTATACTTTTGTGTTATCCAGGCAGCAGTAGCAGTCTGTGAGCCTGCTTCTTTCGCCTGCAGTATCAACTGCCCGCCTCGTGTGCCTAATTTTGGAAAAGAGCTGTCACGGCTCACAGTGACCATCGTCATTCACGGGAGCGCACGTTTGAAGAGGTGCCTGCTTGGCTTGGGGATTGAAGTGACATATGAAAAGCCCTCCCGCCGGCCTTGGTGTGGTTACCGCTGTACTTCGTAACGCACGCGTTCGGGGTCGAAAGCGGACTCTGCTGTCACTTTGTTTTTTACTGTATTATTTATTATCCCCGTGAAGGAGGCAGGCACTTCACTTCATCTTATCGCAGTGCACCTCCTCTTGAAGTCAGCCGCCTGCTCCGCGCGAATTCGGAATTCCTTATCTAAAGTTTCATGTAGTTGGGCAACTGAGCTACCTACCAGCGACGGTCCACTGCAGCCCCTCCCAGCCCTCGGGAAACTAGTGCAAAGTGTCTGCCTTCCCTCGGCTTTACTATTACCCCCCGTAAGTAATATCTTAGACTTTTGAGCAAGCTGGGTCCAATACCCGAACTTGCGACTTGGCACAGTTTCACCTCAGCGATTGAGGCTACCGCTCAAGTTCAACCCCCCCCCCCCCCCCCCCCCCCCCCCTTTTCTTTCAGGAACGCACAATCCACACGGTATGAAAGAGACTGTTGCTCTCCCTGCTGCACTCTTTCTATCCTCCAAACTAAGTCTGGCCGTCTGCTTATGCCCACGCAGAGTACGCATATGCTAAAACATGCCGTCGAAAAATGAAACCCACTTGGAAAGGAAGCTCCGGCAACTGGTGCGTGCACTCTAAACTTGACAGGCGAAGGCGGGCTGACCGGCGGAGGGGGTGTCTTGCAAGTGCTAAAGAGGCTCAACATGGATTGCATGCAGTGGGCTGAATGCAGAGCTGACTGCTTTTGTGCAGGGGCTGTCCACGGAGGGCGCGTGTCCAACGAAAAAGTGCACCTTCAAGCTGTATTTCCCAAAGCCTCCTTACCACGGCGTCGACTATCATGCAGCCAGAACGAAAGATGGCTTCAATTTTGTGGTATTTTCTCCCAGCACAGCAGTCCTGCGCAGTGATACATTTGAATGTGGTATTATTGGAAACAAAATTGAGTGTGGTTTCGTATTTAAGGAAGCAACTATTTGCTGACTTGGTTTTATTCCGCAGGGGTTGGTATTAGGACACGGTGGGACGACACTACAACGGATTCAGAAGCAGACAGGTGTGTCTCACCGTCTGTCTCCTTCCATGCCTGTGCGATGTCAAGCAGTCTGCATTCCCACGTCCCATCTGAGCGGCGCAACTGTGTGCAGGCACGAAAATTGAGATACAGGACAGGACAGGCAATCTTAACGGCGCCCACCCTGCCGCAAACGACCCCACCTTGCACGCTCTCGTCACAGCAGATAGTAAGGTATAGGCATGATAGAGTTTGACACGCTAAAATAACCTGATTTGAGGTTGACACCCACCTGCGCGGCGGCCTCTAACCGATGTCACACTGTCATCTGCAGGAAAAGCTTACGAATGCCGTTGAAATGATTGTGGCGGTCCTAAAACCATTGAATACTTCGTTTGAACCACTGAAGATAGATATCAACAGCAGTGGGACGTTGAAACCGATTATGGCTGACCACCTCTGGTTGGACTCGAGCCAGGAAGAAGATTACGAACACGTGACTGGTCAATCGTCGCCAAACGGCTCAGAAGAGGGCCAGGCGAGGGAGCATTGCTCCAATTTGAAAGCGCGAAATGCACTGCGGCATACCCAGCCAGAGACGCAGCCGCATGTTCCCTACATTGTACAACACCAGGAAAATGGAGTCACCGTGGTCACACATGTTACGGAAGTAGCTCAGGATGAGTGGTGCTATGAGCAAGCTGACTATGCGTCATCCTATATGTCAGGTCCCGAGCTCCATATTGCCAGCAATACGAGCTTCCCTGGCCAGCATACACAAGCACAGACCTTTAGTGCATTGCATACGGAGCCGCCTGCAACCAAGGGGCAGTCTCCCCAGTGGGGGGCGCGATCTGGACCAAGTCTTCCTTGGGGTAGTGATGGTAAACTCGCTGGGAGGCTCTCCTGGGAGTACCAGCCCCAGCATGTGCCGACCCAGCCTCGTTTCCCAGCTGAGGGTGGCCTCTATGGTCCCAGCTCGCCGAGGCCAGCTAAAGGCAACGGGAGTGTGTATAATCCGCTGAACCCGCTGGAGGGTGTCAGGTTTGAGTATGGCAACGCCGTTTCAATTCCGTCCGAACTTGGTAGTGCGACGCCATCAACACAATCGTCCTTCTATACGTATGGCGGCTCAGAAGGCCAAGCTGCCTCGAGGCAGGATCTTCAAGAAACTTCAGATGCCAGCATTGACCACCTTGTCGGGCTTCTGGTTCCATAAGAATAACACAATTAGGAGTTGATGAAATGTTATGTTCGGACAACGCCGTCTACATGTCTTGCCAGCTGCTGCATTTTTTCCTTCAATGGAAATTTTACACGTCGTGGCGTCCGTCCAGCACTGCTACGGTTTAAAGCATGATTCACTGTAATCTGTTATTAATATACGAAAACATGTTTAATACCAACTGGCGAAGAGTGTGGTTGCAATGTGCACAATCAACACAGGCTATGCTAAAACACTGAGCAGGCGGCATGGCATTGGGACTTCTAAACCATCGGTGGTCATGGGAAGAGGTGCTGTGGGGTCATAAACCCTCTGCTCCGCCATAATCGGTGCAAGAATGTCAAACTAAAACGACAAATTAACGAAATTGTGCGTAATTAAGATCCGTGCCCGTCATTTGGTCGGTCCTGATTACTTGTGGTGTTGGGTGTCGTTAAATCTCAACTCAATCGGCATCTAAGATATCAGATATTCGGACGGGGACCTGCATGATGGCGTTGGGCGTATACGTCTCGATGCTCCGAAATTCGCCCACTTCCCCTGCCACCACCATGTGAATGGCTGACCCGCCGCGGCCGCCTCGCTGCCCCTTCGCACCCAGTAAGCACGCCAGCCGGCGATGGTAAAGCTCCTGCTGTGCAGCATGCTAAGATGCATCAGCACTAAAAAGAATCAACTGAATGGAACAGAAAACCAGCCGCCAGATTCAATGAAGACAGCCACTGTAGAGATGATATCAGCACCTTGCGAGTGGGCATGTCATAGTTGACCAACAAACGAACTCCTGCCGCGTGCAGGTCCTTCTGGCTTGTCTTCAGGCACACATCCGTCACGGCAATGATTTTGGCTCCCAGCGGCAAACGGCCAGAGAATGATGACGCCCTTGGGCACTCTATCATTATACCTGCACAAACAGACACAAAGTGACTGGGTACGGATAGAGCGCTCATGCAGGGCTAGCGGGTAAGGGAAAGAATCAGAATGGAGTGTGCCGTGCACAAACCATCCATTTCCCAGACATCGCCCAGAGGTGGAGATCCCGCCGTGTCAGCAGCGCTAGTGTCCAGCGCGGCCTTGAAGCCCTGGAGGACGACGCGGCGCTCGTGCTCCCCCATGTCGGAGTGCTGCAACGAAGTGTCGCAATTTACAGCCATGGTCGAGAAGAACGCCGAATCGTGGGAGGAGAACAGGGGCACAGTGCTTTAAAAATACAACTCTGCATCAATTGCTCGTAGCTTTAGCCTTTCCGTCAGGACGCCGTACACGGACTTGCACGAGGTTCATTAGTCTGCAGACTGCAGCTATACGGCAACTTGCGAAACGTCAGAAAGCAAAAGGCTGTGGTAAGAAGCCGACTTTATGAAGCATACCAGGCAGAAAACAGAAGACGTGTCGAAGCCACCCTGCAGCAGCCCCCCCAGCACAGTGTCCAGCACGTCTCGAGATCGGCAGCATAGCGCCACCCCAAACGTGGAATTCTCCTCGAAGGCGTGAAGCAGTTCGACCAGAGTAATCTATCGGAAGGGAAAGAAGATTAGCCAGGCGGAGCTTCGTTTATAAATATGCTACCAGATTGCTCTGGACTCCTAGCGCATCGCTGGGATTACGAAGCCACGGTTTATAGATAGGCTAGAACAATTAGGCTAAGCAGGAAAAAAAAATAGTGGCAACGCACCAGCTTAGCGTCCTGACTACCCACACCGACGTAATAGTGACTCACGCGGCCAGCA
The DNA here is from genome assembly GCA_026401115.1 of Tetraselmis chui. Taxonomy (NCBI): domain Eukaryota; kingdom Viridiplantae; phylum Chlorophyta; class Chlorodendrophyceae; order Chlorodendrales; family Chlorodendraceae; genus Tetraselmis; species Tetraselmis chui. The sequence continues at coordinate 34,708 of JAPMLY010002107.1, forward strand.
TCCAGCACCCGGAGGCTAACCTCTGAAGCACGGCTGCTTGACATGCTGGTTTACGTATGCAAGAGTCGCCTCGAGATGGTCGAGTGTTAGGTCTTGAGGAACGGCGGGCGGTTCGCGACGCGGGTGAACCGCCACACCCTGATGGCTGGAGCAAGCTTTTTATATGCTTTTGCTGTTACCCCCCTTCCAAGATCGAAATTGATTTAATAAAACCCTTTTCCTCGTATACGCCTTCGCGGAGGCTCCGCGGAGGCTCCGCGGGCCGCGGGCCGCAAGAGCGGGCCGCGGGCGTGAAAGCGCCTATTACCACTATCGTCGCCATGCCGTGAAGCGTTTAGCCCCCGACTCACAATTTTGCCACAACGAAAACCACAAGTTCCAACACGTAGTATCTATGGAATTTCTTATACATTCTTGGGGCGGTCGTATCATCGGACCCCGTTTCTTTTAACGCCATGCGTAGTGGAAGGAGCCTTGCCGCTCTCCTCATCGCGGCCTCGAGTTTGATGCTATCGGATATCACTCGACATTGTCCAGTGGGTGACACATGCCTGTATGTCGCCCTCGCTATCTATTTGATGGGCACGACATCGACTAATCAAGAGCAAGCGGTCATGTACCACTTGATGTTCGTATACTCGAGTGCGCCCGTAGGAGCTATGCAAAACGACCCATAGCAACACGCGCGCCGCTCGCCTTGACCATTTTCCTCATTATTCATAGGGGAATATGGTATATTCTCCAGTTGTGTAGTTGACATAGGACTACCCTCTCTTGTGTTGTTGTGGAGGCGATAAGGAATGGGCGGCGGGATGTGTCGCTAGGGATCACAGGCGCGGGGAATCACTACCGCACGAGCTACAGGTCTTCGGGCATTCTGCGGAGAAATGAAAATCCCGAAAACATTAAGGAAACCCCGTCATGGTGAAAATAATCAAAAATAATGCTCTGTGAGGGGGGGGGGGGGGGGGGGGGGGGTCACAGAGCAATATTTTTATATTTTTCTGTTGAGACGTCACGTACCGCGGTCATACGAGTAAAGTACAGGTATCGGGACCTGAAAAATACGAGGAAAAGTATTTTATTAAATCAATTTCGATCTTGGAAGGGGGGTTAGAGTGGTCTGTTACTCTGGCACACCAGGAGACTACCGAAAAAAAAACGATAATCATGCATAGATAGAAGTTTTGTCTTACAAAAAAATAGTGGAAGCCAAGAATATCAAAAAGAGGAATAGAGGGAAAACCCTCACAGGACTGACAAGTAGCCCGAGAAACAGGGAGGTGTGCCACAGCATCGTCACTGCCCTCCTGGAAAACATCGCAAATATAGGAGCCCAAAGTACCATGAAGATCAGCATGAAGATGTTGCAAGAATTGTCGCCGCACATCCCCCCAAAACCGTCAAAAGGCAACATAAGTAGATCGTCGAACGTAATGTTGCATGCGGACTTAATTGTCACAACGCAATAAACGAGAGTCCGCAGCACCCATCACATGCCAAGGAAGCGACAAACTGTCATAATCATGATAATTGAAAGTTGATGATTTTCTAACATAAATACCGATGAATCGGCTGATGTCCAAGGGCGTACGCAATACTACCATCTTGGATTTAGGGTTAGAGTTTTGCGCAGGGGGGTCTCTTTATTGTCCATCCCTCCCCGTCGGCAGTAACACCATTATATAAAATATGCAGGGATATGCATGGTGGAGCTCATGTTCGGAAGTGCCCACGGTACAGTGAGGCTCCCCATCACTATCGCGGGTCTAGATATTCGTCGACTATATCAAGTGCTTCTATGTCGGGTGAGCGCTATACTTATGGACCACATCCCATGATGCCCGTGCTCTTGGTATGTCATTCAGCTCCACCGTCGGGTTGTACACGTGCTTGAAGAGTTCATGCTTGAAGCGCGGGGGCTACTAAGGGGCGGGACTTGCGGCTTGAGGTCCGCCGTATTCGGTATGGAGCTTATCGATATCGACATGGGGATGTGGTGTGGTTAGACTTCAAGTCCCCACACCGTCATCTCGTTGTTGACGTGACGGCCACAAGTACTCGCAAGAACAATAGTGTCCCTCAGATAGACGCCCGCCTTCCACTCCCGGGCAGTCGTGCACTGAGAGCTCAACATGCTAACTCGATGCGGACCTCCGTACATGCCGCCTAGTTTGACACGCCTTCGGTTCGGCCGGTCAATGACTACCATCATTCGTTGTGGAGGATGGCGTCCAGTTGGCGCCTATGGCGGCTGAGTTGGTTGATAGCCTTACAATTTGGCATCACTTCGTCGCTTCCTTGGGATGGTTGCAACGGATTTCGGTCATTATGGCAATTATGTTTGTATGCAACATTTCTTTCGTCGATCGTTATATTTTTGTTCCTTGTAGCGGACGATAGTTTGCGTAGTTGCCTGTGATCGGCAAATGCCTTCCCCATGGCAAAATACGACGACATGTCGTATGTTGCTATCGTAGTTCGTATATGTGGTAGGCGCTAGCGGGCGGCCGCCGGCGGCGCAGCGGCGGCGGCCCCGGAGGCGGTGGCGCTCGCAGGCCCGTCGGCACCTACCTCTACCTCCACGCGGTGGGCACTGGTAACCCCATAGCCGTGCCATGCTTGGCACGGTAGGGGGCTGAACGAGGTACCGACAACTACGATCCGCGGGATCAACAGTTGTCGGGAAGCCATGTATGGAGGGTTTTGAAAAAGCATAGTATCCGTACACCGGCACATGGATCCCCCGCTTGGTCAGTCCGATATGTTTTTTTCGCGACTAAATACTCACAGATACTCTCCCGTCCTGACGGAAACGATGTTTGCGGAATGTTTTTTGGCGAAGAAGGGTACGGACGGATTAGCGGTGGGACGAGGGTGTTGGAGCTCGCGGCGGATAGTTGGGAAGCAACGCTAGAGCACGGCGCTCGCTAGCCGTCGCCAACCCTTTGAGTTTTATGTCTCCGATGGGGGCGAGGCTAGAAGCTACACCGGATGGCGGAGGGTCGCAGCCGGAGGAGCGGCACGATCTGGCGGCGGAGGTCATGAGGATCATCCGCCGCCGGAAAAACCCGGTACGGGGGGCTTTTGGAAAATGTTCTCTTACCCAACATCTTTTGTGGCGCGGCGACTCGATCCTTGTTTCCGACCATCCCCTCCCCTAGTCGGTACCCGGTCATCGACAGGCTGCCTCATGCACTGTGCCTAGGGTTATCGCGACGGCACACTGCTCGTAAAGGCGGCCCCCTAACAACGTAAACCACCAGGGGGGAGTACGGACAGTCAAAGCGCGATCAGATAGGTGTTGGAAACAGACGGAGCAAGGACATGGGACATGATATATCTGGCACGGGGGCAGGAGAGCCAGCCGGACACCGTCTGCAGCCTAGTTATTCTCTCTTCTCAGCCCCCGAAGGAGGAGGGAAGAGTAAGCTAGGTGGCGAGGAGCGTCGGGAGGAGCAACTACTACCTCGGGCGGGGATGTGCACGGATTGAGACGGGACCAACGACGACCTTAGCGAAGAGGTTTTATTTCACATGCCTTTCCCCCCTAGCTCCGGCACGACCGGAGTCGCACATGAGCCGAGGTCAAGCAAGTTCGCCTCGACTAGCTCAAGCTGGCAAGCCTCGCTGATCAGCGACCCCGCAGCGGATGGAGCAGGCCGCGTATCGTGGAGACTAGCGACACTTTTTATTTCATATTGTATCCGAAAAAAACACGTATAGATCAAATTTGATCACAGCGATCATAGTGTCGTCAAACCCCCTAAAAGCGCATCACATGCCCCTAAAAGCGCATCACAGCGATCTCAAATTAAAAAAAAACTTGGTTGCCTATATGTTTTAGACGGTATCGTTAATGCCAATGGAGAGGTTGGGATTAGTGGTTCACGGCGTACTAAACCCATTTAGCATCGCAATGACCTATAATAGGTTCGATCGGGGGCGCCCAGAGACATCAGCCGTTAACTCGGTGTTGTTGTAAACAATTTCAATTTCATTTCATAGGCGCTAGCTAGTTGTTGAGGAGGTTGAGCGTTGAAATCCCGACGAGGTCGGTCCCTGACATGGTGCGTAGGTTGGCTAACATGGTAGTTGTCTATGGCGTTTGTTGGAAGGTGGGGGTTCATCTCGGGCCGTGACACGCCTACATACCATGATTGGACTCACTGAGTATCGAGCCCGCGACCTTCTTCGTATTAGGCGTGCGCCTTACCGGCTCACCGAAAATGCATAGTTGACATATGTGGGCACATGCTACATATGTACCAAACTACGACACTACCACACCCCCCCTCCCCCGGACTCTCCCCGGACCGCAGCCAGGCTCCGAAATCAATGTGGAAGGTGGGGGTTCATCTCGGGCCGCGACACGCCTACATAGCATGATCGGTCTCACCAGATATCGAACCCGCGACCTTCTGCGTATTAGGCGTGCGCTTTACCGGCTCACCGAAAAAGCTTAGTTGACACATGTGGCCACATACCACATATGTACCAAACTACGACATTTGGGCGGTGACTTCGTGGTTGTCCATGTGGCGCGTGTGAGAGGGGACGAAGGAAGTCTACGATTTTCGGGCTCGTGGTTCGTAAAGTCCGCCATATTGCGCCTCTGCGAGTGTGCAACCACGCCGGCGTGGCAGCCGAATGGCCACCACGCTCCGCCATGATCGTCCGACCCCCTCGCGCGAGCCTAGTCGCCATGGAAAGAAAAGGTCGTGTGTGACGTGGCAGTGGATGGTCTCGGACGCCATGTTGTGTAGATCATGGAACTTCGGCATGTCGGGCCAATTTGGTGCGATGACGGTAGCTGCCACCCCCGACTGTCGCAAGTTCGCGCAAAGTGCGGGCAGAGCTCTCAAGGGCGGGCTGCAATGATTTGTTTTGCGCTGCCATGTGGCGTTACGGGAGGTGTGGTCATTCGACGTCTTCGCATTGGGGGTTCCGCCACTTTGCGTTGAAGCGTGGTAGCTACGTGTTCTCCATCGACGCGGCGCGGTTGATAGAGTGCGACCCCCACGCGGATAGAAGGTAGCCGAAGAGTCGCGGGTTTAGGTGCTGTTAATCCATGTACACACGGAATGGCATGAAGGGGGATAGAACCGCCGCTTCCCGGAACGGAGGTGTACGCCTTATCCAAGTACCGCCAAAAGTCAGTACCCGATAGGAACATATAGTGTATATGAACCCATCGCATCGCATCGCATCGCGACTGAGCGGCGAACACCTATAGCGAACACCTATAGGTGGAGGGCCAAGACTCCCCCGGAGTCTAGCGTACACATGTGTCCATTAGAAGTCCCACGGAGGGATATGAAAACACTCCCCCTTAATGGACAAACTCCGGCCGGTGCCCTAGTAAACCCCACGTAAACGCGGAGGGCCCATAACCTGTTAATCCATGTACACACGGAATGGCATGAAGGGGGATAGAACCGCCGCTTCCCGGAACGGAGGTGTACGCCTTATCCAAGTACCGCCAAAAGTCGGTACCCGATAGGAACATATTGTGTATATGAACCCATCGCATCGCATCGCGACTGAGCGGCGAACACCTATAGCGAACACCTATAGGTGGAGGGCCAAGACTCCCCCGGAGTCTAGCGTACACATGTGTCCATTAGAAGTCCCACGGAGGGATATGTAAACAGGTGCCAGTCGTCGCATTATAACTCATGGCTGAGGCTGTTGGCCCAAATATTCGCGGTCGAGCGGAGGTAACGCGGTCGGATGCGGATGTCGTTTATGTCCAACATGTTCCATACGCGACGGAGTTCGGTAATCATTACTTACGGAGGGGCGTGTGATTAGCTTGGTAAGCGAAGCCACGGCCGCCATGTTGGTCTCGTGTATTAGGACGCTGCGTCCCCGCAACCGGGGTAAGAAGGACTCGATTGCTAGGCGCACGGATCGTTGCTCCCTCCATATGATGTGATGTGGAGACTCAGACCGAGGAGCGGCGTCTTGAGTGTCTCCTAATGTCCTTTGGCAATAAGATTCAAGAATTCATTCGCAAGACGCGCCACAACAAGGGACGTAACGCTGAATTTTACGCGACTGACATCTCGCCAACAACGGAACAGCCGGCCGAATTTCACACATGAGAGGAGCTTAGTGCTTAACAATGTGAAAGCTTCCGGTCGTTACTCTACAATGACTTCCCGTACTTACTGCTCCCAGTGGACTCGCCGCATGTAAGCCGAAAGTAGGATCATCCCATCGACACAATTGACCCGATGAAGCGTCGGCGCCTTAACGGATTGTCGTCGCACGCGGATCGCGCTGAGCTTAACCGACAGCTCAAAGACGCAGTGGAGGCCGGTTCGATTCGACCCAGTCACAATGAGTTTGGCTCACCAATTATTTTTGTGCGCAAAGCCGATGGCTCGCTTCGACTACTATGCATTGACTACCGCGGTCTAAACGAGACTACACGTAAGGACGCTTACCCACGCGTGTGGACGACACACTCAATGAGCTTGAGGATGCGAATTTTTACACTAATTTCGACTTGGCGTCTAACTTGTGGCAAGTTCGAGTGCGTGATCACGACATCCACAAGACTGCGTTTCAGACACCTGATGGCCTAATTAAGTGGGTCACCATGCCGTTCGGACTGTGCAATGCACCGGCTACGTTCCAACGAATGATGAATGACATCTTACGCGACTCTTCACACAAGTTCGAGGCAAATTTCAGTGAACTCATATGGTTTGTGGTGGGGGTTCGTACTGTGTCACATGTGACCCCTTACAATTATTAATGTTATGGGGTCATCTCATGTACATGTATGCCCCATAACCGCTCAAGAATGACTCCGTTATGCGCATACGGGTAGAGCACAACGCAAGTAGCATGACATAACTTCAGGGTGCAACACAGAGATAATATATGCTATCGTTTAGTTAATCACAATATATTGTTGTTTGTCCGTGCTTGATTTTACTACTACAAGAGCTAAGCGCTTACCACCAAAAATTGACTTGGATCCAAAAACTTCCAGCCAAGTCTCCTTAGTAGTCTTCCTTGCCACAGTCTTCCTTGCCACCCACTATTGTGCCGCGGCAAGAGACAGCTTGTTGTGGGGGAGGATGCCACCACTGCGCTTGACAATGCACCAATGATTTTGCGAGGGCTATTAACATGCACAAATGTCCCTCTACACAATGGGCACTGGTGACCGCGAACGTTTACCGTTAGGAGGTCGCGCTTCTCCAGCACGATCCCCAACGCGTAGGACATGTCCTTCAGGTTGAAGGAGAACATGTAATCGCCTTTCCGTGTGAGATGTCTAACGCCTAGCAAGGACTCCATCCGTAGTCATTTTCTGACGCATAAGTTGTTCATGTGTCGTAGGTCGACGATAAACCGCCACTGATTGTTGCCGGGCTTGGCGGCTGAGAACAATCCGGACACGTGCTTACTGCAGGTGGTGGGCTCCCGGGCTCCCGTCTCCATGAAGCGCGCGAGTTCGGCCTCGACGAAGTTAAGTTGCTCAGGGTTAGCGTCTATGAGGGAGACACCTCGGTTGAACGGAGGTGGGGGTCGATTGTTTAGGAAGGGCATTGTAACGCCCTCCCGGATCCACTTCAAGACTTAACCGCTCGCGCCGATACTTTTACGTGCTTGCCATTATCGCCGCACGCGTAGACGTATGTAGTTTAGATTTGGTGTGCATGAATCGGCGCGGCGGGTCACCCCGTCATTCCTCCTTGTCGGACTCGGTCTTCTTGTGTGCCTTGTCGGTTAGCGGAGAGGGGGCGGTCTCCCGTGCGGTCCTCAGGCTTGGCCTTGTGTTTGTCCGGCTTGTCGTCCGGCTTGTCCGGTCTATCTGGTCGAGGCGTGTCGGCCTTGAACTGTACAAATGCTTGCGCCTTAGCAGCTGCGGTGATGCTGACTTCAAGTCGCTTGTCTTCCATGGCTGACAAGAGTCCGTCGACGACGTTGCCTCCTCGGTCGGAGGCGATGGTGTCGAAGCAACGTGTGTAGACGAGCCGCTCGGCGACTCGCTCTTCGCCGGTGAGGATCTTCTTAACTTCTTAGCCTTGAAGCGCGTGATGTAGGCGAGTCGCGCTTCCCCCGCTGAGGCCAATGCTTCATGTGTACGTAGCGCTGCATCGATAAGGGAGTAGGCGTAGGCTTTATCGTCGGGGGTGGAGGTGACCGCGCGAATCGTTTCCATAGCATTTTCGAGTGCCGAGTTAGCGGCGGACGTAAATACACCATAGCAGAGTAGGTGTCGATACTCGTCGCGTGAGGAAATTCTCGCGGTGTCAGTAGAAGCTTGTCTGCCTCGTCGTGGCGAGGGTTCCACACACACGGGGCTGTTGTGCCGGTGGGGGGCTGGCATTCAGCGAACGTACGGGACGCGAAGTCTGTCCACTCTCTAGGGTCGATGTATTCTAGATGGTCTTTTTTGCTATGAGCTGGTAGAGCGTTGTGCTCGCGTCGTCCACCCGCAGCTCCGTCGAAATCGGCTGTGGGGTTGGCTGAAGTAGCCTATTTTGTTGGCGCGGCTGCGATTGACAGAGTTTCGACCCGGGCTGCTAACTGTTGTACAATAGTTGCCAGTAATTGTAGCTGGTCTAGCTGCTGCTCCGGCGCGTCACCAAACGCAACGGGGTAAAGGTCGGTAGGCAATATAAGGCGGTCCGCCATGAACTAAGGGAGTGTATTTTTGTGCGTCGTACATGATACTCAAGTGATCAACACCTTGCGTGGCTAACAAGAGCCACGATGCCGTTTGCGTGAGCGATAGCTATCGCAAAAGGCGGAAGGCGGACACACAATAAATGCTTGTGCGTCATATAGTGTGCGGACATGTTAATGTCCGTCCGCGCGTAGGCGCTTGGACCGTTAGGGGAGTTGTACCGTCGGAGGTAATGCATGTTACTGCGTAATTTCTAGCCATGTATTGAAATTGAAATTGAAATTGAAATTGTTTACAACATGTACCGTATGCGCCGGTTTTTCACCAAAAGCCGGATGCGTCGGCTGCTGTCTCTGGGCCCTCCCAACTATGCCATACAGGGAACTTACAAGTCAGGGCTAGACCGTTAACCACCTAATCCAACCTCTCCAAGGGTGTTCGGGGGTTTTACTCCCCCCCGGGGAGGGTGCAATTAGAGGCGAAGGTTGTGTGCAGTCAGGGTCGTGCGAGGGGGCAATGTGCGGATGCGCGGCGGGAGGTCGTGCGGGACTTGATGCGGTATATGCGTAGGAGGTGATGCAGCCATTGGACAGTATGCGTATGGAGTTGTGCAAGAATGCGAGATGTGTCGAGATGTGCTTTGGAGACGAGTTTATCTGGAGGGTCGGTGCGGGCGGTGAGAAGGGAGGTGAGACTCGTGATGGTGGAGGAGTGCGGTGTACCTGTGCGGCTCATGACTATGGGGAGGATGTCGACCACTGTGCCTGGCCAGTGGTTTCTGATGGCGTTCGCAAGGGGTGTGTATTTGTCACGTATGAGGTCGGCTGTGTGGGAGAGGTTGTTGTCTGTGCAGTACTTCCATTCCCCTATCTGAATCTTTTTTATGGACGCGTAGCGACGGCGACCGTTGGAGTGACCAACGAATCGGGGTTCGAGGATGCGGATGAAGTCAGGTTTGTGTGCAGGGGGACGAAGCAGGGGGGGGAGAATCTCAGGGGGGAGGACGGCGGGGCATGAGGTGAGGGAGTCAGGCGAGAGACCTTCGTCAGCAGCAACAAGTCGGGTGGGCATGTGGGTGGGGTGAGGTGGGTGGCAGTCAAGTGGAGTGAGGGCAGGGGTGGGGGAAGCAAACGATTTTATGGGTTTGTTACCGAAGTCTGCGGTGATGGTTTCCCAACGTCCTCCGTTGTGGCGTTCCAGTAGGGAGAGTAGGAGTTGCAGAGCGCTGTTGTGTCGGTCCTGTCTTAGACCAGACATAGAGGGGCAGTTACCGGCCATGTGGCCGTTGCTGATGAATTGACCACATAGGGGGCAGCGCAGGGTGGGGTTGTGAGTAAGTAGGCGGGTGTTGTGGACGCCCCACATGAATTCTTGTTTGTGTGTGAACTGGATATTTGTGAGGGTTGAGTGTTTTTTGTGGTAAGAAAAATCGGCGCCGTCCTTCGCGGCGCGGGCGAGGAGGGCTCCGTGTTTGGTTGTTTGCGAGAGAGGAGTGTGTGTGTGTTTTGTGCTGTAGGTGTGTGCGTCGGATTTGAGGTTGGTGTATCTGTAGGGTATGGGGTCCCCTAGGGTTTGTGGGAGGAGGGTGTATGGCCATGTCCAGTGGCCTATTGTGACTTCAGAGCCTGTGGTGTATAAAGTGTCGGGTGGGTGACCATCCGCGACTTGGTTTGCGAGTGTGTCTGCGAGGTCGTTGCCTAGGGAATGGTTGTGGGCTTTGATTTTGCCGAGGTGTGTACGGATGCCTGCTTCGCAGCGGGTTTTAAGGGTGTGTGTGATAGATGAGAGGGTGTCGCGATGAATGTTGTGGCGGTAAGCGGAAGGGCAGTTTAAGTAGCCTTGTATGAGGCGGAGGGAGCACGCACTGTCTGTGAGGAGGTGGGTGCGGCCAAATTGGAGGCCTACATCTATGCCAGCTAATTCAGCCCGATTTATTGTATGGGAGGGAGGGGTATAGCCATGTAATTCAAACCTCTATATCACCAATAGGACCCAAAAATTCATACCCAAATCTACATAAATAAAAAGATTTATAGTTGTTACCTGTTTTTTTTAAGACTGATTATGTCTACTTCCATTGCATGGGACTGTGAAAAATGAAAAAATACGAAAACGACATATTTGTTATTTACTATACTTATCTTTTTACAAGCAGAAAAAGAAGTGCAAACCACCAAGCAAAAACGAACTTGTTAATAATTAATTAGAAAAATAGTGAACCAGTTGTTTTAAAAACCGCAAAAGCTGCACGTAATATGTAAAGAACATTTTTTCCGAAAAACTTGAAATGATCCAAAATGCACTCACGGACCCAAAGTGCTTTTTTTTTTCGCATATTGCATGAGTACTTGTGGTACCGCGGTGCCAACGAAACCAACATAACCAAAAATTGACAAGTGCTCGTGTACTTGCCTTCGAATCTTAAAAACACGCGCACTTCCGTGGTCCGGTCCCCAAAAAACTGACACTCGCACTACTCGACTCCAAAAATCAGCGGTACTCACGCGATCCGTGCTCTAGAAATGCTTACACTTCCTCTACTCGACTTCTAAAGACACGCGCACTTCCGTTTAGTCCGTTATCCGGACCTAGACATCCTAAGGAATTGCTGAGTACGACTCCCTCTTTTAAAGATACGCACTCGGTCGGAAACTGAAAATTGAACAACTCGTGGATCCGAATCCACGAAGAAATGGCCGGATCCAGCCCCTTGGTACGTCGCTAGTGCAATTTAGCGAGGGCACTGACGCGCAATGTACTACCGATACCTCCCGCTACGAACATGTATACATCTAACTACCTAGACGACGCGTTGGGCGAGGTTCCCAATGTTAAACAAGATTCCCAGTGTTGGACGAGCCGCGTCGCTAGTCTGTTGGCAACCATTGGAGAGCCCTAGCACATGGTGCGAGAACCAAGCGAGAGCAAGTGCAAGCTAGCTAAGCGAAACCTATCTAAGCCTAGTGCAATAGAGGGAGGTGACAAAACCTTTTAACAATTCCTTTGTTCGATTACAATATATTGTTAAACACTAAATAGTCAAACATATTTTCATCTCTCCCTCCATTTGCACTTCCACTTGCAATGACAGCAACAAGCATAATAGAACATATTTATGCATGCAGCTAGCTCACAGAAGTCCAATTGCCACACTTGTGACGGGAGACGGCAAGGACTCCGCCAGAAAACTCACGCACTACCAAGTGTGCGTGCCGTCGTGATTCTTATGATCTTCCAAGCATTGATTTACCCCGATGATTGACGGTCCAGATGAGCGAGCCCGTCGACATGAAGTCGTCGTCGAAATTACAACGAACTCGAGAACCATCATCCGACACAATGTCGCGGTAATGTTGGGTAGTGCATACCAAACCGCGGGGTGATAGTAAGTCAATGATCCGATGACATGTGTGTGTGACTGTGTGTGTGTGTGTGTGTGTGTGTGTGTGTGTGTGTCTGCGCGAGACTGTGTGTGTGTTTGTGTGTGTGACTGTGTGTGTGTGTGTGTGTGTGTGTGTGTGTGTGTGTGAGACTGTGTGAGACTGTGTGTGTGTGTGTGTGTGTGTGTGTGTGTGTGTGCGACTGTGTGAGACTGTGTGTGTGTGTGTGTGTGTGTGTGTGTGTGTGTGTGTGTGTGTGTGTGTGTGTGTGTGTGTGTGTGTGTATGTGCGTGAGACTGTGTGTGTGCGTGACTGTGTGCGTGTCAATGTGAGATTGTGCGTGTGTATGTGTGTGACTGTGTGTGTGCCTGTGCGTGTGTATGCGTGTGTGACTGTGTGTGTGTCTCTGTAAGACTGTGTGTGTGAGAGCCGCACCGTCGCAGAATAGGGGGGGGGGCTTGACTGTATGGTGCATGCGCCACGAGCTTCCTCCCTGGCTCGCCGTAATCTTTCAAGAATATCGCACAAGTCAGTTTTGTCATTAGCTGTCCAACGGTCCTCTTCGCATCCCAAATCTGAGATGCCATCTCAATATATTAACATGTAATCCAAGATACAACATGTTTTTAAAAGTGGATTGATTTAGCTCTCCTTGTTGAATAGTATGGGTGTCCTCAAATTCGGCGATCGTTTTTTAAGAGATTCCGAATAAATTTTCCACTTGCTTTCGGCATGACCCCATAATGTATATATATGTTGGTGTTTACATTCATACCGACACCACTGGAGTAAATATGCACAAGATAGGCTACATAATACAACGAGTAGCCTTACCTTTCACTCCACCACATGGCTTCATCGGACCCGCTGTGCTTATACCCAGTAATGGTTGCCCGCCACTTGTGGTAGCCACCGTCACAGAGAAGCCAAACACCTATATATAGAGAGGTATAACATGAAGCATACCTACAATCAGACAAGATAACACACAGAGCAAGCAAGCATACCACAATATATATGGAACACTAATTGTATATGTCATAGTGTATGAAGCTCCCATGTGGCCGTGCAATGGGTACCTTAAGTTTAGGTACATGCTGTTATATCTCACCGCCCGGACGGCAAGGTCCGTCCTAGCAACGTTTTTGTTGTTCTTGGCACCGTGGAAAAGGGTTGTGCACAGACATCACACGGCAGGCATGATCGCACGTGACGTTCTCAGAAAGTCAGAAAGTTCTCCTTGCCTTTGTAGGCTAGCACACTCTGTGCATTGCAGTTGTCCCACGCGAAGTGCACACCGTCCATGCTACCCACGCAGCCATGCAACCCAAGCAAAGAGTACATAGTCTCTACACTTTCTAGCTCCTCTGTGTCGCTGGGCATATGCATGTTGTCCTCGAAATATCTCTGCACCAACCTCACAGTGAACTTGTGAAAAAAACTTTTCAAGCACATGCGGAGAGATGCCACTCTCCAGCCTCATGCCACCTATAGGGCAGCCCAACGCCATAACCCTCAGCGACGCCAAGATCTTAAGCGTGAGAGGTGTGGGCAAAGCACCCTTTGACCTCTTCTTCCACTATATCATGATAAAATCCAAAGGGATTCGGAAAGTCCGCCGGAGCTCCTTGTACATTGTGCTCCTGACGTCGTTCGCCCATTTGTCAGCCGTGCATAGGTGCTCGGTCTCATACATGCACGGCGTCTCCTCCGTACGCAACCGCCATGCCTTGATGCCTTTCATCCACGCCCTCCTCGGCTTGCCCTTCGCCATTCTGGGGTGGCACCTTCCACGGCCGCCCTGAGGCAACGCTCGCCCATTAGCCACTTCCGCAGGTTGCTGCAAATGACGCCTTCGTAGGTAATAGTAGTACGCCGCGGTAGCGGTCGCGAGCGCAGCTGATTGCACATAGCTCCCGGCGGAGGGGTATGTACCCATCACCACATCTGGCGCGGGCGGAACGGCATTCACGAGTGCCGCCAAGCCGAAAAGAAGGGCCATGGGCCCTACAAGTGTCATGCGCCTCGGATTCAACATCGTGGAACGAACGCGGGTGCGGGTAGGTGTTGGTAAGAGAGTATGTGCGGGCGCGATGGCTACGCAGGTAGAAAAGGTTGTAGAAGCCCGATGCAAAGCCCGTATGTACTACGGTCCGAGCAGTGTACCGGCCTTATTGGAATGCCAGAAGGCACGCGGAACATCACGGCTCGTGGTATTTTCGTCTCGCGAGCCTTGTACCGCCCGAGCCGTGTTCCTGCGAGCTGTGTAGCTTGTCTATTTAAAAGAAATTTTCTTACAAGAAAAAGCAGCATAAATCACCAAGCACAAAGAAAAAACAGGGAAAAACCTAAGCCCGAGGAATAAGAAGGCATGCCACACACATCAACACTGCCCTCCTGCAAAGCATCATGGAGATAGGAACCCAAAGTTCCATGAAGAGCAGTAACAAGACATTGCATGAACTCTCGCCGCACTTCCCCCAAAAAACGCCGAAAAGGAACAAAGTAGCTCGACGAACGAATTTTTGCATACGGACGTAATTGTCAGAGCGCAAAGAACGAGAGTCAGCAGCACCTATGTTAGGGAAGCGATGAACTGCCACCAAAGTAGCCAGGCGATCAACCAGCTAAGCCGCCATAGGCGCCAACCGGCCTCATCCTCCAAATCGAAGGGATAGTAGTTATGGACCGAATGAACCAACGGCGTGCCAAGCAAAGCAAAAGTGCGGAGGTCCGCATCAAGTTTGCCATGCCGAGCCACCAATGCAAGGCTGGCCGGGATTGGGAGACGAGCACCTATACGAGGAATTTTGGAGTTCGTGCGAGCACTTATAATCGTCACATCAACAACAAGATGACGGCGCGGAGCCATGAAGTCTAATAAAACCCAGTCCCCAAGGCGATCTCGAGAAGCTCCCAACCGAATACGGCGGACCTCCAACCGCTAGTCCCGTCTCTTAGTAACCCCCGCTTCAAGCATGAACTCTTCAAGCACGTGGACAATCCGGTCGCGGAGTTGGATGACGTACCAAGAGCACGGTTACCGGGGGTGTGGTCCATAAGCATAGCAGTTGTGGAGCACTCACCCGACATAGAGGTGCCCGCTACCGTCGACGAAGATTCGGACCACGAGAATGTGAGGGACCCTCATTGCACCGAGGGCACTTCCGAACATAAGAGGCGCGCTCCGCAGTGAGGCCAAGCACCCGGTGTACTGCTATCATATAACAATCGGATGGCACCTTGAAACTGGAAGCATGTGAAGCGAAGAAGATAGCTAAAGCCCCGCAACCCGTACCCGAAATCACCCTCGTATAGTCCGGTGGGGAAGGTCCGCAAAACGCCAAGAGGTCAAGGTAGGCTTGGGCACGAAGAATGCGCGAAATACCCCGTTGATTGTGGCCCCCGGAATCTCCAGTAAGAGCATCATGAGTCGGAAGTTATAGGCAAGTCAATTGGGTAGCGGGCGCCACACCATTGTTAACCGGAGATACCACCAACTCGACATCGGGCCCAACATAGTCGGAAAGGTCTTGATTTAGTGTGTTACTCAACACCACGAGATCCGATTCCGAAAACCCGTCCATAATGGAAATCGCATCATACGAACTGCGTAATTGGACCGCCCACGGTAAAGAAGTACAACATTCAATAGTTTCAGCCGGATATGACCGTGCATAGGACCTAGCGACACGGACATGTTATCAATGATCATGTTGGCGAGGGTCGCGGTGAATGAAGCATAGTGAGCAGTTTCGGCGTCGAGCTCGAGGGACGGTACATTAAGCCCCCCAAACTCCGCGGGTAGGGAAAGTTGGCGTTTAGCACAATTCAGTCGATCGAGCGCCTGTACGTCATGAGAAACGCCCAAGATTCGGGAAACTGTAGTACGAACGGCTATATCTACGACAACAAGGCATGGTCGGCATATATCAAGGGGCATGGTGCCGAGCAAGAACCCATACCGGCGTATCGCACACGTGATCATCAAGCGAAAGGCAACATGCATCACTCCGAAGTCCGACATAGCAAAGCAAACGATCTTGTCCAAGAGAAGGTGATGAACCTCCACGGTGTTTTGCAGCCGAGAATGAACATAGGTCTCACTATAAGATGCCGGAGGGCTATTTGCCATCGAGAAGTCCATCGCCAAAGGGGCTCCTAGGTTACTAGTACCCGTAACATCGGGAACCATAGCCCGTATCACCTCAACAAGTTCATGGGTTGTATCCGGGGTTACCATGCACGAAGAATTGATTGGTTGAACCCTCGAGCAGACTTTCCCCAATTCTTCCGTAGCTTCCGTAATCACAGTCGGGACGAAAGGCGTTTTGATCAGGTACTCGCCATCGTCAGAGAAGGCTTGGATCGCTGATGAATCCTTACACCGTTCACCAATAACCCGGAGGGTGGTGCTGATCGCCACGTTGAACAATAGCGGGCCAAGAGGATCACCTTGTCGGACACCCGTACGGGACTGAACCGTGCCGTACGAGAGCGAAGCATATTTGGGGTCGAAATAATACACCGTGGAGTCCCGTGAATATATAATCTCAACCAACGGGTTAATAAGATGCAATTTAGGATTCTTGTACATCTATGCAAGGAAGCTCCGGCGGGGATAGGTGTTGAAGGCGTTTCCCAAGTCAAGGCTCAGGAGGTTATTATCGGGAATAGTTTGTAAGCCGATGCGAGTGGTATGTATGGCTCGCTCGATACAAGCTTTGGTGAAAACCGATCTTTGTACATGGCCAAAGTGGTCGGCCGCCACAATCGATATCTATACAATGGCGTGACAGTGAGCTAGCCGCGATTGGACGCTGCCATCAACAATCGGCCGAACCTTAGGAGCCTCGCCCCGAAGGGGAGTGGAGTCACGGTCGACGCATGCCTGCTTGTGGAGAGCCCACCCGGTCGCACACGCCAGAAAGTCCGCCGCAACATCGGGAATGTTTCCCGTCGAGTAGCGGTTGACCCATTTGCGCCATGCCGGGACATTCAAGTCACGGACATGTTCCCACCGCCAGCCATCAACATGGGGGGCTGACAAGCGAGGTGCTTTTCTCAAGACAAGGTGCATAGACTCCTCCCATATTTGATTGACCTTTTTCTGATATTGGCGGATGAATATCGGCTTTACTTACCGGCGGCGACGAACGACATACAGTACACGTACATGTATAGCAGTCCGTGCTTCTGCTGCGGGCCATCAGCGCGCCGCCGGCTATATATATCGTCACCATCGAAAAACGAAATCGTTATTTGCTTTATATACCCGTACCGTCGCCGGCCCAAAATTAGTTCGTCTTGCCTCCACCGACTATCGCGTCCAAAACTCCTGCCGTGATTCATCATCCTCCCGCTGTAGTCGTTGAGTAGCAGGCATTACCGCCCTCCTCTCCCCGAAAAAGTACGCAAAGAGGGTGAGGTATATGCGCGGGCTATGCGCTGGCGGATATGGGGACTGGGAAGACATGTTTAGCTTGCTTCTCAGATGGCGAGAAGACCAAAACGGCGGGGCGGGCTCGCACGCCAACCCGCCCTTTAAACTGCGGAAATACGGACCAAAGCAGGAAGACCTTGGGGGTTGGGTTCATCTGCAGCGGGTAAGGGCCCAGAATGGAGGTAACGGAACGATACTGCCGCTGCAAGATTCCGCGAAGGAAAAGCTTGACGCTCTGGCCCAAGCTGGGTATTTCTCCTGGGAGATTGATCCTGAGGCGGCCTCCTCCTGTGAAGCTTGGGACGGCCGGTATCAACAACTCCTTAATTGTCGCGATGCGCTTCACGTGGTTTGTAAGAATCAACCTGAAGAAATGCGGTGCTGCTTAGACCCTGAAGCTCTGCTCAGCTCCCTGAGACGCGTTGGCTTTCCGCCCGACACAGACCTGGTGTCTTGGGTGTCCGACCAGCGTCAGTGTGCCGAGCTTGATTTAACTCGCGACCACCGTGCCAAGTTAGAGTGCCTCGTGGAGTGCGGGCACCTTTCTTGGGGCAGCACCGAACATGTCGCATCTGTCCATCCCGCTTCTACTGCTTTCAGTGCCGACTTGGAGCCCCTCCCGTCGACGAGCACGCCAGCAGCAGAGGTACGCCCGCTGCCGCGTCCGCTCTGCCGCCAGCCTGCCTGTCGTGTCACTGTTCCGAGTTTTTTCCGACCTTCGTTAGCTCTTTTCTCTGTCGCCGCGTTCATCCAGTAGCTTTTTCAAATTTCTATGAACACAGGTTTTTACGGCGTGTTTAGGTACTGCACTTGATAGTTTGTCGACTCACGTGCTGCTACTCTGCAGATCGAGCCCGTTCCTCCAATCTCCGCCGACGGCCAACCGGCGACAGCCCCCACACCCAACCAGCAACCCCCTCTCCCTCGCAGCACTCATCCGGAAAAGGGGCCTCGTAGCCGGGGGGTCGAGGCTCCGAGCTGTCCCTATAACCGTCGGAAACAGGTGCCTGAGGAGCAGCCCGCCTCTGCCTTTGAGGTGCAAACACCCCCCGCGCCGCCACTACACTCTCCCAGGGCTGCTGTCGAACGAAACGGGGAGCAAAAGGGCGTGCCCTTAAGTCCATCCACGGCTCCCTGTGTATCTTCAGGAGCAGAAACACCCTTTGAGCCGCAGGTTTCTGGGGTTGCTCCCCTCCACCATAATGCTAGTCTTGCTGCGGGGCTCTCTGGCCTCTCGTCTATGCACGCAAATGCAGAGGGGAGCGGGACACAGGTCCGGCGACGAGGCATTATGCATGTCGTAAGGAAAAGCACCACTGTTCGTAGGGGACATAGGGACGTTGTTTTCCGGCAGGGTGTCGAGGGTGCAGTCACACAGCAACCTGTCAATGAGGGAGGGCGACTCGGGGATGAGACCACAACGCGGCCTGTTTGTGACACCGGAGCTGAGGACGGGGGAGAGGGCGCGCATCGAGCTCCAATTGAAACAGGCTCGCATCCTGCGGGAGTATATGAGAACATTTATGCTGTGCCTGCAACGGCAATCGATAGAGCTTATCAGGCCCAGGAAACGAGCATAGCAACGGAAGGATGCTCTCGACGTGGGGCTGATCCGACTGCTTGCGTGGGAGAAGCAGCAAGTGCCGCCTTGCCTGGCCGCGAAGAGCAGGCGCGTTTTGGGGAGGCTGGTAGTGTAGATGTGCCGCAGGAAGTGCAGGAACCAACGGAAGGTAGTATGCTCGGCGCGGTGGTACCATCGACTGTGGTAAATAGCCGGCTGCCTCCCTCCTCTGGGCGCGCGGTGATTCTTGGTACACGTGGTGCTGGTGGTGGTCGTGGTGGTGGTCAGAAGAATAATAATAATAGGCTTAAGCAAAGAAAGGGGCAATCACTTACTAGGCTCAAGGCTGCTGTGGGGAAGAAGGTAGGGCGCTTACCGACTGCCTGCAGCGAAGCATTTCGCAAAGACAAGACAGTACAACAGGTTCCCACTGGCGCTGTTGGAAGTGGGGGACAGGATAGCTATGTGCCTAGGTTGCCTGCGGTAGGGAAGCATGTCAACGGTCAGAATGCAGAAAAAGCAAGTTCCAGGGATGCTGTTCATAGGACAGGTCCTAAAAATGCTGGATCCATACTTACTGGGGGAGGTGAGGAGATGGGTGATATAATCGATGGGGAAGTGGTGCCTCCGGACAGGACAAGTGGTCGCCGGTCTGCTGTGCCTCCTCCTTTGAGACAAGGACGGGCCAGGGGGGAGTGCACCGATGTGACTGGTTGTCCTTCAGGTGGATCAACCTTGCAACGAACAGCTCAAAGTGAACAACTGAACTCCTCCGAAAGGGGCGAAGCTAATCCCGGCACAAGTGGCGGCCAGACGGGGAAGAAACAGCGTTTTAGGAAAAGGAAGCAAATGGCGCAAGTCACGCCCGCCGCAGTGGATGCAACTCCACCGCCGGATGAGAGCAATGGTTTTCGCAAGGCAGCCAAGCATTCCGTCTTGGGGTCTGTCGGTGATTGCGGTGCTCATTATTGGGGACAGGACACACCCCTCCCCGAGTTGCCTTCGGCATGGGCGCATCCCAAAGACGGTCATGCAAGGCCAGATACTAACGACAACCCCTCACTAGCACGTGCTCGAGGCGCAACGTGCAGTTTACCCATGCTTGCTGCGCGAGGCGAAGAGGTGCCCGTCCTGGGTGACAGGCAAGGGGCGCATCCGGTGAATAATGCGATCCACCCTCCGCCACATGCAAATCCTTCTCCTTCGAGAGGAGAGGGCAATGGGGCGGGTGCCCAGGTGGCTGACAGACCTCCAGTAGGCAACTCTGCGGATGTCTCGCCGGCTATGCCGGTCTCTGTTGGGGACACAGCACGACGGAGGGGCTCTCCTCCCGCGCATACCGCCGTCATGTCCCCAACTGCTTCAACTCGTAACGTCTCTCAGCCCTCTACCTCCACTCTTGGCTCGCACATAGAGCGGCCACGTTCCCCCACAGGAACAATGGGGCCACGCCGCCCTCTCTCCCCAACCTCACAGCCGGGTTTGCCAACGTCGGCGAAGGCCACCCCCTACCAACGGTCGTGGTCTCCTGTGCTGAACCCGCTGCTCGAGGCTCCCAACCAGCAGCCCACGGCACGCACAGAGGGCGCGGCGTCGCCACGAGGCTTACCAATGCAAGAACCGAAACATGGACGCGAGGTTCGACTGAGTGGGCTCCCTCGAGATGCCACTCTACCAAGCGTGCTCGCCCTGGTTACCGATTTTGGCTTGACGCCAACGTCGCTCAGGTTCCCCCCCCCTTTAGTCGCCCATTTATTTATGTAGCGCACAGTAGATGCCCCCGTCTCACAAACACTCATACGCACACGCGCGCGCGCGCGCACACCATAACACGCCACAAGCGTGCACTCAAGCAAGTGCGCGCGCTCTTGCGGATCCTCTCGTGCATGTGGCACTTAATGCGGCCTGTGGGCTCGTCTCCTCAGGGGGTTGCGTGTCGAGTCTGAAAACGGAATGCAGATAACGGCAGTGGTAGAGCTTAGTACCATGTCCGAAGCCGCGAGGTGCGTCCATCTCGTGCATGGGAAGGAGGTGCAAGGACAAGGAAGGCTCTCGTGCGTTTTGGCTTCGTCTCCCAGGTAATTCACGAAGATGCCAAGAATGCATGTGCCTCTCCTCCTCCCCCACACACACACTCACACTAGTGCAATCCATTTTTTCGTTCCTGCTCAGTAGTCAGCAGATGCAGGATCAGGACCCGCCGGGCTCACCTTGGCAGTCGGCTGAGCGGAATCAAGCGCTTCCTGAGATTCACGAGAGGGACTCGCATGCCATCGCGCCGCCCCACACACCGTCACCTGTGCATCCTTCTACGGACACTGCCACTTACACCGAAGCTCTCCCACGCCATCCCTCCGATGGTACATCTACAACAGCCCCTCCTCCTCTACCCCAAGACCCCCCACCTCCTTTACCTCCTGATCACCCAGAATATCACTACAAAACGCTTCCTGGCGTTGCTCCTGTCTTGCCTCCAAATTTGCCCGCACCGCCCCCCGGCGACCCCCCTCCCCCTTCGATCCCTCGATCAACACATCCTTCGCAGCGTTCCGTCGCTCCTCCCGTCATAAACCCCACCCCCATGTATAGCCTCACCAACGGAAGTCATAACCGCCCACAACCGATCCGGTATCACTCGACCGGTGCGCCGCCGGCACCGCAATTCTCTCCGATGTGGCCGATGGGGGTGCCTCTTCACGGTGGGATGAGGCCACCTCCCCCACGGCCGCCCCCCGGTTCGCCCCCGCCTGGGTCGTCACCGTCCCAATCCCTTGCTTTTAGCACCCAAGGTGTACCACTGCCGCCCCGCCGGATGGTAAGGTATGAACCCGGAGCGCCGAGGCCGATGTTTCGGGCCACACCGGAGGGGGACGCCAAGCCTTAAAAGAACTAAGGTTGTGACATACCCTTCTCTGGGCCCATTGGCAACCAACAATTCATGTTTTATACTTGGTATGTCCATCTCCGGCCTTCGCGGCCCCAAGAGATGTCACCCATTAAATCGAATCGCCCCCGGCCGATTCATCGCCTCTTGTTTAAGCCGGGGATTTAAATCTACTATCCGTAGAGTGCTAGAGGCAGCTAATCTTCATCACGTACTTTGATGAAGGTATTTCATCTTCACACTTCCCTTCTCGTGGGATTGTGTGACTAAGTTACATGCGGGGTTTGACATCGTTCGGCACGTATGCTCTCCAAATATTCCATGTCGCAGGGAGTCTTCAGTCATGCCATGGGCATAATATCACTACTATCTGCCGAAGGCTTAACCAGAACATGCCACATACACACAAGACTATGTGAAGAATATGTATACTTGGCGGGAGCTCGCCTCTTCATCCTCTGCTCGAACAAGACTACTACGACCTACTTGATTATGACCGCCTCTGTAGCTCCCAAACCCAAGAGGAAATCCCCCGCTCGGATCTTGGCATGGCCTCTATCTACACTTCTCCGATGACTGGCCTCTACTCCCCTTTACCATTCTCTCCGTTGACCGATATATTTCCGGACAATATCCCGCGCCGGCACCCCTCCAACGCACCCCCATTGCCACTGAAACACCGAGTGTTCCGCGGAGTAATCTGACGCCCCGATCGCGAGCGCTCCCGGATGGAGATGGGCGTGGAGGAGAAGGAAATATTTTACAACAAATACCGGCGAACTCGACCGGCTAATGTCTAACGGCCAACAAGACTTTTGCCATTTATTAGGACTTTTGCTCATTAATAGCAAACGGGCCGGGTACTGATGCGACAAGAAACGCGTAACACCACCTCTATTAGCAACGTGTGCCGATGTTTCTCGGGGGGTTAAAAACATGTAGGCATATGTAGTAATTGCTTTAGTATCTTGAAATTGGACTTGTTTACAATAATACCGAGTTTATCGTTGCTGTCTCTAGGCGCGGTCCCATCATCTACCATCTAGACTAGAGCGTTAGATTATTTAGGGCTTACGCCGTGAAGCACTGATCCCTATGAAATGAACTGAAATATTTTTCGGCGCCCGCCGGCGGCGCAGCGGCGGCGGGCCCGGAAGGGGGTGCGCTTGCGTGCCCGTCGGCACTTGCCTCTACCTCCACACGGTAGGCGTTGGTAACCCTATAACCATACCAGGCTTGGCACGGTATGGGGCTAAACGAGGTACCGGCAGCTGCGATACGCGCGATCAATAGCTCTTAGGAAGCCATGCACGGAGGGTTTTAGAAAATATCAATATCCGCACGTTAGCACTAAGGTCTCCGCTCGGCCTTTTCGATATCTTTGTTTCGCGATTGAATACTCATGAGATATACCACCCCAATTGGGGGGATGGGACCTCGATATGTGAAATATTTTTTTGGCGAGGAGGGTACGGACGGATAAGCGGTTGGTTGAGGGTGTTGGAGCTGGCGGCGGACAGCCGGGAAGCAGCGCCGGGGTCCGGGGAAGGGCCCTCGTTGCTCGTCGACCAACATGTTTACGTCGAGATGACCCAAGGGGAGGCATCACGACACCAGCATCAAGAGGACTGTCGGGACGGGAGGAGCGGCGTGGTGCGGATCACTAGCCGCCGAAAAGTCCGGTACGGAGGGTTCGAATAATTTCCGCACCCCCGCGGCCTTTTGGATCCGGCCATTGCGACCATGCACAACGTTACCGTTACCCACTTTTGCTAGGCACACCTACTAATACTAAAGAATACGAGCCCGGGTAATGCACTTAACTCCTGTCCTATATGAAATTCCGCCGACTGCTCCGCAGCCGGCGTGACGTTAATTACTTACAAATCAGCGTTGCGTCCCTTGCTTCGGCGCGCCTTGCGCATGAGCTTCTGAACCTTGCTTACCACAACGATTCCCGCGGGTACATGCACATATATCCCGAAAAGTGCCTGAACGTGATTCCCAAAATCATGTTCCGACTGTATTGTTCTGCACCAATATGAGTAGTTCCCGAAGTTAGCACACTCACAAAACAACCACCCTCATCCGCTCCTTAGTTAGCCATACCACTCAGCGCACACCGCGCACCAAATCTACCCAAACTTCGGCGAATGGCAAATATGTCGGCTACATGTGCGGGGCGCGGAGTGAGGCGACGATAGTGAGCTACGTGCCTATATTTTATCGCTACCGCAAAATATTTTGAGTTGCGCGTTGCGTTAGTTTCAAAACACGGCTGACCGATATACACATGATTGTGAAGAAATGGCGGCCCGCGATGCCGCAAACGCCAGACCAGCGGCCGCGGCGGAAAAAAAGGGGGGAGGAGCCGCCCTACCAGTCACAACGCCCTACTTGGCTTCCAGATTTTAACTGGCCGTATGTAAAACATCCCCCGGAAGGCATCAGTGACGTGACAATGACTAGCTACGAGAGCATCCCTCTCCGCGACAGCTTAAGCCCCCCCGATCCTCGTTGTGAACAAGGGCGACCAACCGGGCGACCATCCGCACTACCTTCACTGCCTCGCCGAGGCAGAGGCATCAAATATCAGCGACACAATTAGAAGTGTCTTTACAAACAAATAAACTATACCGGTACGCTCCCCCCCTCAGAGCTTTCAATTGCTGGCTTCCTCTCGAAAGTTGACGCCCTGCAGTGCCGGCAGATGCTTGCTCGCTTGTTGCCGCCAATAATATAGAACATATTTTCCTGAATGCCGTCGGTCTTTGCAAATGCACCGAGACAAAGTGTTGGGTATGTTGTCGAAGGGTTGCAGGTTCCGTCCCGTTCGATGTAGGGCTTCCGAAGACGGATGTACGGAGGAAGGTGTGGAAGGGGCTCGGCGCTTGCAAGTCGGGCATGGCGTTTAGAGAGTTCGACTTGCCGTGCTTATCTCCCGACAATATCTTAGCATTGGCGCACTACCAGAGCGGCGCGAAAGAGTACGAACCCGATACTCACTCCCCGTCTCTACTCTTCGGGTTTTGCTTCATGGATATGGAGAGTGTGAGGAGTTTCTTGCGGCTAGAGAACTTCAGCGAGCGGGCCTCGGGCATGCTGGTCTTTGCCGACAATGGGTCACTCAGTGCGGCGATATTGCCGTCTTATTTTTACTTCTCCATGACTAAGTTGGGCAAGGAGCCCTACACCACCGAGTTGCGTGTGATCTACAACGTTGTGACTATGGTGTCGACACCGAAGGCTTCGCTGGACTAGCCGCGGGACTACAACAACAACGTGAAGCGTTAGCCCCGCCGACCGGACGGCTTCTATAAGTCTCCCAAGTCGGCCATCCTCCGGAAGCTCTACGACTTCCCGGACGACATCAAAGGTACTCAAATCCGCCTCCCTCAAGTGCAGCTGCTCGTGACTGGTGACACGTCCTTCTCGATGAATGTTCATCGCTCGGAGCTGGAATATTCTACGGGGTAGGGTACTAGTAGCGGTATGACTACCACTAGCTCGGACGATGACTCGCCGGGGGTGCGCGGGAGGCGCAGACGGCGGGGCCAAGGTTGGAGAAGGGGCAAAAGGGGTGGCCGGAATAATGCGGTGTCCCCAATCCTCATGTAGATTAGAAGTGGACATGCAGATGTGCAAAGCCTCGCGCGCAGGAGATCGCAGCTGCGCGGTGCTGGTCGGGGGCGTTGTGGGCGTTGGAGGGGAGGATGAATCATTCGCGTGGCAGCATTGGGACAAGAGCACATGTAATCATTCTAATCGTTTTTTTAATTTCTAATTGTCAAACTTGCCACTGCACATGACATGATGTGCACTTTAACTTTAGCAGTCATCAACGGCATGTGTCTTCCTCCTCCTACGCTCTGGAGAAAGCAAGTCGGCGTCGTGGTGGATGTTGGTGTGGAGGGCGTTCATGGCTTCTTCGGTTGTCGGCTTGACCCCGAGATGAAGCTCCTCTTCGTGATAGCGTGCATGTGCTCAGAACCTTGGCATCCATAGTTCGACAAGTCTCCGTAAGACAGGATGAACTTGGGAACATGGCATTGAAGAATGTGCATGTAGACCGTCACATGGTTCGCATGTGCCGCGGCGTTTGCGAAAATTGACTCGAACTTTTGAGCCATTAATCGTTTCATCTGGTACTTATTTGATTTCTCATTTAGCATCATGTGACATAGTTGCATTCACTAAAAACTTGAAATAGTTCTCTAGTACATGACGTGCCCTAATTTTTCTCATGTCCAAGGGAGGGAGCTCCTTGGTCTGCGGAAATTGGATAGACTCCACAAGCAGTTTCCACAGTTCCGCGTGGAGTTCCCATACATTCGCAGCCTTGTCGTGGTCTGCCTCACAGACTGCGGGAAAGGAGCCCCGCACGTAATCCAACAACTGCTTGCGCCCTGCAAGCGATATGATACACTCCTCCCGATGAAAGACTCATGCCTCTGCCCAATGCTCACAGAGTCATGCTTCTTTGACTGCCGCTTTTTTGACGATATTTTTTGTGTTACATTCATTTCATTTCACTTCACTTATTTGTTTCGTTTCATATCATTGTATTAATGCAGTTCGGTCACATCGATTCCACATTAAGCATCCTCATACACTTTTTTTTTCTTTCGCTGTGATGTTGCCTTTTCATGTTGTCCAAAATCTATTGTTGCAGGTTGGTAATCATCTCCATGATGTTACCGCAATGCCGCTGGGTCGTATGCCAATACAATTGAGCCACGATCCGCAAGTTGATGTGCAGCAAGTCGGGGATACGCCGGGGCGGGTCGATGTGCAACAGGGGGGGGCAATTGAACCTATGGGAGGTTGTTGCTGCTGCCACTTCCTCCTAGAAGCGTCGGAACCAGTTGGCCCGTTCTCCTCCACTTTTGTGATATTCTTGCTGCGACATGGACATACGTACGGAAAGGAAACGACTCCAACCAGCTCAGCATGCGAAGCCTCCACCTGCCACTTAAGTGTCCGCTCGAACAGCCGTGCATTTGCGGCGCGCAACGCCTCCCATGTCAAGTGAAAAGTCTGAAGTCCGCGCTGTGCAATAACAACATCCCTCCATTGCAATGCAACCGCACTAGCCACGGCTACCGTTTAAGACGTTTTGTCACCGCCTTCTCATAAATGTATCGCAACTTCTCTCCCGCCCCGCAGCTTAATTATGTTGTGTATACTATGGACCTCATTCAGCTGCGAGTAGGCTCTCCATTCCTTCTCCAAGCATGTGTCATATGATTCATCCCCTAGCGAGCACAAACATGTTAAATATAGTAAAATACTCTCAACAAGCATCATGCAATTGAACAATCAAATGCAGGAAGGTGTTAACCTTTATAGAGAAGCACGGGGCTGTTCACGAAAAGCGTGTTGTTGTCCTTTGACTCCTTTCCGCATCATGACGGACAATCTTGACGCAGTATGTCGTTTGTTTAAGCACCCTTCGAAAAACCTCCGCCGAGTCCGTGATGCTATGTAAATGAAATGGGCTGGTCAAGTCGAGATATTGCCATATCCTGCCCTCAACCATCGGCAACAAATGCAAGTAGGTTGATGCCACCGTCTCGCTTCCAAGCGTGGCAACGCTGATTCCAAAGCCTTGAGTGAGCTCCCCCTAGAACTCCCGCACCGCCCGCACCGACGAGTTTGATGACATCTGTGGGAAATCGAGTCCGCATGACCGCATGATGACTGCAGAGTACCGACATGTAGTCTCGTTGAATGTTTGCCTTACGCCGCGAATTAGGCGCTGCAACTATTTGTAGCTCAAACGCAGCTTAGTCTTGAAGCTGCTCCCCTTTTCTGCATCCCAAAAGCTCTCGATGTCCTTTATCGCCGCTTTGATAGCGGTCTTGCTCACAACGCTACTTTCGGTGCCCTCACACGTGACTGTTGTCGCTCCCTAAGGAAAAACGGGGACCTTTTGTTTGTCATGTTGCCATCACCAGCACCTCCGTCGTTGTCGATGTCCCCCCCTTCCTCCTCCTCCTTGCTTCCGACTTTGCTAACACCGCTAAAACGTGTAATACATTGAGCATCCCCGCCGCTAGAACCCGCCGGTAGAAGACATGGGTTACCGTAGGGATTAGGCGGAACGTTGTTGTCGAGGACAAATTAGGCGGAGGTGAGCAACGCTGACTAGCGTGTGGCGCAGCGGTAGTGTTGGTGGCTGGCTAAGCGGCCGGGGGAGTAGCAACTTCATCGTGCATCGTGCGACGCTGACCGGCGAGATCACGCGGCTAACACACACTCGGGGCGTTGACACACAGCGGTGAAGAGCGAGGCCGGAGCGCCGCACTCGTGCTGCACGCTAGGGAGGCAAGACTTAACCTCTTTGCGATGTGCGTGACCGACAAGAAAGAGACAGATAACCCGATTGCGGGCATGGAGAAATAGCCGAGCTGCTAACGGCAAGCCCAAAGCATGACAACTTGTTTCCTCCCGGTAGCCAGATGTTCGCGAGACGAAAAGTTCGTCCTGCCATTCGGTTCCGCGGAAGGAACTGTTTTTAAGTTAGGAACTTCCATGTTAGTCTTGTATTGTTAAACCCGCCGGGCAATATCCGGTATCACCCGGGTACTTTGTATCCGGTGCGACTTTTGATTACCGTTAGGAGCTTCCGCCTAAGCGCACTAAATGACAGAGTATAGGTCGACAGACAACAACCAATCCTATATGTTGGCGGTACATATCGTAAATATATTCAATTGTTGAGACCGAATTGTTGGCCTCTTGTGGTATGCTATATTGAAACGTTGCTACTTAGATATATTAGAAATTAAGGACATCAATGTTGATATCGACGGTGTTGATATCTCGGAGAGTCGGGAGAGACGACATGGCTATATTCCCCGCGCAAGGTCGGTGTCTTTAAATATCGGTATCGTTGGCATTTTGACGGCGACTTTGAACACGATGTATTGATATTATGAATGTGATATATATCTCTATTAAAGGGTTTAAGGTTTCAAATGGATGTGTGGCGAGCATTTTGCAACGTCCTTTTGCTGGTATGCATGCATGGCCCTTTGGGTTCTATCTTCGCGATGATTTTGCAAGAGGGCATTGCCGATGTGGTGGCATGTCTCCGTGTTCCTCAGGTTGTTTCAAGGGGCCTATTGGGGCAAGATTTTGGAACATTGGCAATAAAGAAGGTGGGGCTCAGGTTTGCGCGTGGATCGCCTATATACCAAATTCATGTCCCTCACGGGCACCGAACCCCGGACTTTCGGCAATCTACGCCACACGCTTAACCGACGCATCGGAAAAGAATGATTGTCGGTAAGTGGCATTCGTGGCACTAAGTTCTAATTCACGACACACGTGGGCCTATAGGCATGTGGGTTTCCCCCCTCCTTTTCCCATTTTGATTGGTGGTTTCCACTGTCTTTCTTGTACGAAACTTTAATTAAAGTATATCAATATTTTAAGCTTTCGCACACTACAATATAATGACTATAGAATTCAAAATTATGTATGCATTTAACATTTCGTTCGTCGATCTGCTTATGTCCCCTTTCGACGTTTTTTGGGGGATGTGCGGCCAATAATTCATGCAAACGTCTTTATGTTGCTCTTCATAGCACTTTGCTCGGGTTCCTTTCTTTGAGACGCTTTGCATGAGGGCAGTGTTAATGATGTGCAACTGTGGCATGCCTTCTTTTTCCTCGAGCTAAGGCTTGTTGGGGTTTTTTCCTCTTTTCTCCGTTTTGCTTAGTGGTATATCGTTTTAACTACTTCTTTTTCTTGCTGTAACGATTTTTTCTTGAGGTAAGCAAAACTGAAAAATAATAAAGCGCGTGATAGGTTGGCATTATGACATTATCGACAGCATCTTGATACACTCTTCCAAAATATCCCGGAGAAGATTTTGTACCTTTGCAAAAATGATTGCAATTATGCATCGACTTCATAGATAGACAATTGTTCTGAAGCCCTAGGCATTACTTTGTGCCCTATATATGAATCTCGCCGACACGTAAGGCGGGGGGCGATTGCGACCACTACCGGGCTTGAGTACGTTGGGTTTTGCGCCCGCACCCGTACGAAACGCTCTCATATAAAGTCGCAATACGAATGATGCAAGAAAGAAAGAAAGAAGCAAGAAACTAGAGCGAAAGCGCCGCAATACGAATGATTGTGCAATGGTCGTGCGCTTATTTCGCATTAGCGACGGAGAGGGGAGCTCTTGGGCAGGCCGCTTTGGAGGACACGCATGGAATCGTATAATAATATATGTAGACGTATGTAGACCACTAATATCCGCACAACCTAAGCAAGAGCAAGATGCGTCCGGCCACATGGTTTAAACGGTCATAACTTACGGTCATATAAGGTCAAAACTTGCTGTTTTAAGTACCATTGGACGTGTCTTTTCAAGACACGCATAGCGCATATGCTCACGGGTTCGGAAACCCCATTTTATTTTTGAGAATTATTTTTTCCGATATATTTCGGTTAAGTTGAGCCGCAGTTCCAAGCACCACATGTCGAATTTGGCTCGCCTCATAAGGTGACTCGTGCGGGGCTTGTCGATGTACGTTCACCAATTTTAAATTCCCATTGTTTGACACGGCCAATTCAAGGCGTGTGCCACATGTGGGGCGGATGTGGTGGCTTAAGCACATACCCCATGCTTTCCGAACACCATCGTCAATGTAACGTGATGCGGCCCAGCCGGCCAAGCTGGACCTCGTCTTTCGCCAATGCCAATCGCTCTCACCAATTTAAACATTGCATTGTTTAAGAAAAGCTGCATCATGCGGGGTTTAACTCGCTTCTTTTCCATGCATATCACCCGTACTTGCGACATGGACTTCCATGTTCCATTCACAATGACACACACCCGCCAACGAAGCCTCGTGTGCTCAACACGGCATCAACGCCACCAAACCCCCTCCCACAAGTTCAATTCATGAGATTGCGTGCCTCACTGAGCAATATGCATCTAGTATGAGCGCTTGAGCAATGCTTGCGTGTGGTGCTCATGACAACGTGCACCACTTGAAAATTTTATTTGGAACTTTTGGTTGTATTCGACAAACCTGTCCGACAGCTATCGCTCTAAGCTCGCAACAAACCATGCCGAATGACGGCTAACAACTTGCTTCCCGGCTCTGCCGTAGTTGGGTGATACGTGGGTGCCGTTGTGCTGAACGTGGTGAGAGGCGCACGAGCTCTTGACTAGCGTATGATGCACACCATATTGCATGTCCGGAAGTTTGTGGAGGAGTGCAATAATAGTAGTAATGGTCAAAGCTATGCATTTCAGTGATGGCACATCAAATATCACGAACGGTGGATTGATGATTAATGATCCATGGTCTGTGAGGAATCCTGCTTAAATAATGTGTCACCATACCGCGCCAAACCATCGCAACTGTTGCAAAAATCTTTGACACTCATGAATAATTCAATCAAATACAATAGAATCGGTAACTCGTGACCAACAACCGCCGACAGCAACCCCACACCAACATGCGCTCACTTATTGGCAGCCCTACAGCTGACGTCCGCCTTCATGCACTCCAAGCAGCTATCCGATCAGCGCCCCCGGAAATCCGGCAACTCGAACAATAATTCGTGGACCTACATGCTGCATTCGTGGACCTAACCTCCTCCCCCGCCATGCCGCTGGTGAAATGCCCCGCCCCGACCCATGCCGACGATATCCGCGCATGCTCGCCCATCTGATCCCACAAAGTTAAACACCCAGCTTCGCCCCCTCTTCCCTCTTGCGGAAGGCGACGACACC